>VNJS01013721.1:0-22495 GCA_008042575.1 Drosophila watanabei | reverse complement strand
TCGGAAAGATTATGGAGCCACCGATGTGGAGAAGAATCCGTCCAACACAAAGAAGAGGTCCGAATGGGTCAACGAGGACTTTGAGCTGCCCACCACCGAGGAGCTGTTCAGCGATCTGGGCATTTGGTGGTAGGTCCACCTGGGATCGGGGCAAACCGAGTAACAATAAACGTGCAAAATGTCAAAACAGAGATCTTTATTGGACGCTCACCTGGACGCTGGGATGACAGGCTGACGGCTGACAGCTGCTGGGCCCCGAGATCTCCGATTCTGGCGGCGATAAAGCTTCGTAATCGGAATTTGCATAACCAGCAACGACATCCAGACAGCCAGACAGCCAGACAGCCCTCCAGTGTCCAGTCTCTCAGTGGGAGTGCGAAGATTTGTGTGGACAGAACGGGAGAGGCGGGACAGGAACAGGAACCGAGACTCGTTTATGATGCATAGCCGCAGATAAAGCAAGATAAAAGTCAGAGGGGCAGACTGGGCAGAGGCTTCACTGTGGCCTGTGCCAGAGTGGGATGTATGCTGGATGGAGACTGGGAAGAGTACACAAAGAAAAGTTTTGGATGTTGTAGGACTAAGAATTGTAGGATTAATTAAAATACTTTATAGGGAGTTATAGAGATATATGAAAATTTCAGATCAAATTGGAATATCAAGAATGCTGACAAAGATTTAAAATCAATAAAAGTGGGGCCCACATGTATGCTAAAATATTTAGAATAATCTTAAGGCTTTAAACTTTGCATAACAAACTTTTGCCTCCATTTCCCATTGATTCAATATCGTAAAATCTCTTATTAAGCTCTTAATAACTACCTTGATTTTGATAAATTCAAAGCAAAGTATTACCAATTTTTCCCAGTGTCCAACTGTAGCCGGGACAGCTGCTGTGAGCCGCTGGAGTCCTTGTCTGCTCCACACGCAATCCCACACACATGGCCAGAGCTGAGTTATAGGTAGAGTACCGGCCTGATCTAGGCCTCCGCTCCAGTTGCAGGACCGTAAATTGGCCACAATTGACTGCCAAGAATGCCTGATCTGGGTCCTGGGACTCCAACTGAATGTCTCTGTGTGCACGTCATCGGGTGCATTGTGCACATTGTTTATGGGACGGAACGTGGGTATGTTTTTGGCGGGGGTACAGCTGGCTCATTGGCTCATTGATGAATTAACAGCTTTTTAATGTGACTCTGAGCGATTAAAAATTAATTAGTCGTGTGCTGATGGCAAATACTCATCTCATCTCATCTCATCATCATATCGAGCGAACGTAATGAGTGCAGGATAGGTCAGTCACATGCGGTGAGGCGTGAAAAATAACCAAATGCACATTGGTTTTAAAGTGATGTTTTTCTGGGGAATTTTTTATGGCTTTTTGAACTAACTTAAGCAGAGTTTAATAAGTAGTAACAGGTATAAAAAATTCAGGAAGCTGTAGAATTTACTTTACAACTTATTTTGAAGTTTCTTGACTTTTTCCTCAGGTGTCATTAATTTGGTACTGGAACTAGTTGGGAATTTTATTAACGCTTGTCGGAAAATATTACAAATATTTTTTTAGGCCTGAATTTTTTATGGCATTTGGAACTTTCTTAAACAAAGTTTTTAAATGAAGAAATATTAATAAGTAGTAAAAGGTGTAGAGAAATTCAGGAAAACTTTCTCTACAATTGATTTTAAAGTTGTGTACTTGAACTAGTTGGGAATTATATTGACGATTGTCGAAAAATATTAATATAAAAAAATTTTTTTTTCAGGCCTTTTTTCCAGGCCGAAAAATTTCAGGTCTGAGCCTATAAGGCCTAATTTTTTAGGCCTAAAAGTCTCAGACCAGAAAATTTTAGTCCAGAGAAAATAGGGCGTTACAAAATTATAATCAATCGTAAACAACAGGCCTGAAAAAATTCTAAAGTTTGGAATATTTTCTTATATAAACATTATATTCTTATAATTAAATTACATAAAACATTTTCTAGTAAGCAATACATTTATATTAATTTACATAATTCTCTTTAAAGATTTCCTAAAAATTCTTTACGATCCCCAAATTCGTTTTCCCATATTTCCATGTCTGAAACCACTGTCCGAGAACCGCTTTCGATTGTGTTTCCGTTAACATTAATAATTGAGTGCCCGCTGAATTGGCAATTAGCGACAGGGCCAAATTTAGCTGCCGGAACGACGATAAACAACAAGTTGACGTATCAATCAGATGGGAACAGTTTTCCCAAGAAAAGTAATCAACAAAAGTGCAGGTAATTTCATTTGGTTCATTAGCTATTTGTTTTATTTGGTTTATTAGCTTGGTTAGTATAGATTATAGTTGGGATTGTACTGCTCCTTGATGGAGCAGAGGGCGGGATAATCCGGATTGCTGCCAGTGCGGCACTGGGAGGCGGGTTCACCGGCATTGTAAACAGGCACACCAATGGCATAGACACTGGCATAGTTGCAGGCGGTGTTGTAGATGTACAGGAAGGGATACTGGGGATTGGTGAAGCGCATCATGGCGCAGCCCACATGGGTGTTCCGGTCCACCACGGTCTCCACAAAGTGGCCGTACTTTTCACTGGGAAGAAAAAGAAGCGAAAAAAGAGGGTTAGGTGGGTGTAAGTAGAATGATATATTAATAAAGATCTTGTTTGATTATTAATTTAATTTGGAAAGTAATTAAGGTTAATAAGATCTTTTAAAAGTCTCAAAATTAAATATTCAAAAATCAGGTTCCGATCCTTTTCCTTTATAGTTTTTAGTACTTACTGATTTCTGGTCAGCCTAAAGTCACTTATATAACTGCTATCGATCAGGCGATGCTCTCCGAACCACAAACCCATCGATTGCTCCACCAGATTGGTCACATTCAAGTGCCAGTTCCTGGGACGATCCACGCCGCACAGATTCTGACCCAGATTACGGAAGCGATAGCTGTTGTGGCAGTCATCATGCTCCAGGTAGCAGGTCTTCAGGTTCAAGGTGGCCAAATACTCCAGCTCCTCATCCCACACCATGGTGGCCATGCGCGTGGCAGGATAATAACCTGGAAGCGAACCCGAGGCAATGTAGTTACGCCGCTTGTTATGCTCATCTAGGATAAAAGAGCGATAGGGCTTCATGTCCACCATGGTGGCATCCGGAGAGCAAGACTCATGGAAGTCCTAAAGGATAGCAAATAAATTAATATGAGAAAAGATCACTAGAAATTGTCTATATCAAAGACTTACTCCATTATTATTGCAGGCTATATGTACTGTATTTTCTGGACACAACTCGGGATCGCACCAGGACAGTGGCTGTGCCTGGACAGTCGCCAGGATTACAAGGATCACGATCAGCATCGCACAACCGATGTTCATTGTATAACTTCCGGACTCCATGTTCGCTGGATCTCAAATGCAAATCCTGACCACCGACAAGGCGATATTTATAACGAAATTTTGATTTGCAGGTGTTTATTTTCGGTAACTCTCAATATTGGTCCCGAATTCGATGCCGATTCCGATTCAGATCCCGATCACGATCCCGATCCCAATCCCAATCCCAATCCCGATGCCGATGCCGATCTTAAACCGCAGCTTGAGACAGGTCAAGCGACGTTTTATGAATCATTTCCATTTTTGGGGGCCGTTGTCTTTGTCTCAACTCAATTACTGCCTCGAGTGTGTCTCTGTTATTTCTGCTTATTTCTCCAAAGAGCGTTCACACCGCAATGCTCCAAAGTGCACGACTTCTAGGAAAACTCGGGCATTAAACCCCGAAGAGTGTGCCCGGGAAGAGACTCCACTTTCCCAGCTGATCTTAAGCTTAAGCTCTAGTCAAAAATATATTCTATTTAACTCGATCGTTAAACTGCCGAGTTGAGTGAAGTTCAAGCCGGTCGGAAGTATATAGGGAAAGCCAGACATACGGTTTTAGTTATTTGTTGAGCTTTGATTTGCTAAGTTAAAATGTGTTTTAAAGTCTGTGGCTTCACAAACGAATTATACTCTGTGATTTGTTTAAATTTCATTTAGATAGAAAACAAGAAAGGAATCTTACCTCGGGAAGCGGTATATTGTATACCTTTACAGTTTTCAATTGGCTCAGGGAGCCAAACTTGACATCGGTCAAAACTAAACCAAAAATTATTTGAAACCCGTTTATCTCATAGTTTTTATTATAACAAACAAATCTGTACATCTGATTTGAAACATTAAAAATATTTTATTTGCATTTTTAATTTAATTTTATTGCCAATTTTAATGACCACTTATAAAATATTACAAATTTGAGTTTTTTGTTTTTCGGTTTTCGTTAATTTTGGTTCATTCGTTAATGGATATTATTCGATCTAATTTTTTTTTTTTGAAAAGTCAAAGATTAAAAAATCATAACTAGGCCAAAAAGCCTTTAATTTCGATTGGGAAAACAGTTTTTTCTTAGTTTTTATTTGCTTAATAAATCTGCATGACCAGTTTAAAATGTTTAAAAATTACAATTTTCTTCAATTTTTGACAATTTTAACTTAAATATTTCGGAAATATTGGTAACAATTTTTTTCTTCTAGATTGACTCGGCTGTTGATGCTGATCAAGAATATATTAGATTCCTACGGTTTTAAATGCTTTCTTCACTGCTGTAAAGACCTCTGACTAAAATTATAACTATAACGATTATTTAAAAATATGTCAGGCTCTCTTCAGGTTTACAGTTCAGTGACTTCTAGGTCTGTGTCTATAAAAAACCCTTGGGAAATCCCTTTATAGATATGGTAATCTATCTTTAAATAAACATAAATGTATTTTAATAGCCTTACCATGAGAAACTAGATCAATATAAACTTAAAACTCAAACTTAGTTTCCAGTAAAACTTGTCTCCAACTCAAATGCCACGATATCGCAGGTAAATGTGGGTGTTCCAAGCAGTTCAGTGACTTCAAAGCTACCCATCAACCACATACCTGACATTGACATTGACCCATTTGACCAGTTTTGGACCATTAGATGTTATAATCTTTCAAATCTTCTTGTTTTCCGCTCATTGCACACGCCAAGCTCCGCGTTGAAAGACAGGTTCTCAATCACAAAAGAAGGAATCAATAACTTCTGCGCACAAATCAAATAAAATAAATGGAATTTGCATATGCTTCGGGGGAACATCTTTATGGGCCGCTCGATTCTCTGTTGGTCAATAACAAACGAAAGTTCTGTGGGCCAAACCAGTCTCCGAGACTGGCTCACCGACTGGCTTTCTTTGTAGATTCGCATTGTTTATTTTGGTCGAACTTACAGCACAGCTCGGCGACTCAACTATAACTCAACTCGACTCGACTCAACTTTGGTTATGCAATCCTCTTGGCCGGGTCAGAAGTCAGCAGCGAACTCTGTCGGTGACGTCTTTGAATTTAAATAATATTTATATTATTCAAAGCAAGAAATAAGCAAAAAAGTGACTGAAATCGATGCGATCATTTATTGGTTGTTGGTTCTTTATATTCTTTTATTTTTTAAAGCTAAGTTTTCTAAATACTCTTGGCAGTTGGACCTGAGTGCGTGGGGACTTCCCCTCTGGAATCACATTTAACTTTTACCAATTGGGATTGTACTCCTCGCGCGTGGAGCAGAGTCCCGGATAGAAGCGGCTCTTGCCCGTGGTGCAGCGGGAGGCGGGATATCCGCGCTCGTACACCGGCGCCCCTAACGCATAAAGGCTGGCATAGTTGCAGATGACGTTGTAGATGTACACGGAGGGATAGTCCGGACGGGTGAACCTCAGGATGGAGCAGCCCACGGCAAAGTTCTTGTCCACATTCATCTCCGCAAAGTGGCCGTAATCCTCGCTGTTGAGGGGAAAATGTTATATTATAAGAAGCGCACAATTTAAGACAGTTTTATGTAAATGTTTTAGTTTTTTTTTTAACACTTTTTGTTTAAGATTTATTTAAATTTTAAACTTGGTTTGTATTATTTTAAATTTAAATTCCTACAATTGATTTAAAATCAATGGAAAGTATGCTCAAAAGAATGCTACAGAATGTAGCACATCAACTGTTGCACGCAGTCGTTATCATTGCATACTTTTCGACGCTTTAAAAACAGATTTTAAACTCCAAAATATATTTTTCTTTCCTTAGAAGAAGATAGGTATTTGTATGAGATAAAATGAAATATATTTTCCCCTGATATTAATTTAGTATTAAATAATATTTGCATCTGTTTTCTGATACTTACAAAATCGAGGTCACCTTGAAGGCATCTATGAAGCTGCTGTCTATAAGATCGTACTCGTTGAACCACAAACCCAGCACCTCTTCGACCAAACTGGTGACGTTGACGTGCTGATTCCTGGGTCGCCACACGGCTGCCAAATTCTGTCCCGAGTTGGCATATCTATAGGTGTTGTGGCAGTCATCGTGGTCCAGTTTGCAGGTGCGGGTATTCAGCATGGACAGGTACTGCAGCTCATCGTCCCACACCTAAAGAGAGAGTGCACTGAGCAACAGGGACTAATTCATAATGGAGATAAAAGTCCTACCATGGTGGCCATGCGGGCGGCTGGATAATATCCTGGCACTTTTCCCAAAGCCAAAAAGTTTCGCCTTTTATTATGTTCGTGTAGGAAGTCCGCCTTGTTGCGACTCACATCCACTTGAAAGGCATCCGGCTGGCAGCGTCTGTGGAATTGCTAAAAAATAACGAAAATAATAGAAATAAGTTACATATTGTATAAGGACAATAATATTCTAAATATTATTATTATTAATATTTTGAATGTAATAACCAATACAATTCCTTATTACCATGATTTTAGAGAGAGTGCAACTAAAGCCTTCAGACTGTATTCTAAATATAAACTAAATTCTTTCAAATTACTCTTAAAATTCTGTAAATTTGTGAATGGCGAAGTTAAATTTATTAAAAAGTTGGATTAAAAAAATTGCAGTTGTTCTTATATTTCCTGAATCCATATCTGGAATCAAAATAGTTCCCCAATTTTTAAATTAAATGATTGCACATAAACGTTCTTTAATTATGATATTTAATTACCATTAAAACCAGATAAAGTCGTCTTGATTGAAGATTTATAGCGATTAAATTTAAATACATATAAATAAATTAAGCAGACAAAGCCAGCGACATTTTCGAAATACTTGTTTGAGCAATAATCTTTACATTTTATAATAAGCAATTGATATTTAAAATCTGCTCACTAATTATGGAGTAAAATGTTTAAAATGTATTTCTTTTAACAACTTGTATTTCTCATTGTTTATTTTTTGTATAGTAATTATCTAAGTTTAGTTTAAGTTGTTACTCACCCCCGTATTCCTACAGGCAATATGTCTGGTGCCAGGCTGGCACAAACTGGGATCACACCAGCTGTACTCGGCCAGGACCAACTGCATCATGAGCTGGAAGAGGGCCACGCAGGCATACCATTTGCACAACACTAACATTTTATTTTCTATGTATTTAACTAATAGAAAAATAAACTATAAAACTAAAATTAGATGATCCCGGTGGCACTTTCAATGGATTACTATGGCCAATGAGCGTGGCCGTCTTTATTGAATGTTTCCGTTTGAATGATCACAGAACCGAGATCTGGGACTCCGACTTGGACTTGGACTAAGCCAGAGAGCTCGTGCGGTGTGCCCGCCGACTTTTTATACTACTAGTATATCTCTCTCCGCCGATTCTAATGTCATTTCGCAAAAGCCCGACTTGGCCAAGCCAAGCCTTTCTAACACGTTTCGAAATGAAACGAAACGCTACGAAACGAAATGGCCAAGAACAAGTTTGCACAAAATAATGATAATAAATATAAATATTAATTTGAGGGCCAGCCGAGCGGAGGATGAGCCGTGTGCGAGTCTTCCCGGTCTGGCTGTTCCATTTCATCCCGCTCGGTGTCAGAGTCGCAGTCGGGTTTCTGATTTCGTTGCCCAAAAAAAAAAAAAAAAAATTAAACAAACAAAAAAAGGCAAAGACAAAATGCTAACAAAAAGCCAAGATTAAAGCGTAACTCGACATGGAAATACCTGCTACTTTATAGAGATTATTATCGGGATCTTATCGTATCATTAAGATGTTTTGTTACATGTTAAGAAGCTTATTATTAGCCGGGGTGATCATTGATTAGTTTATTTACTTGGGAAGGGTTTTAGCTAATACGAAGTCTATGTTTTCATTTTTAAATTTATTTATTTATTTAGTAAAATTCATTTATTTAGTAAACAATTTATTTATTTAGTATACAAATAAAAATTGATTTTAACTGCTTGAAAATAACAAACAGCCCTTTTAGTGAAGCATTAAACTGTTAAACAAAACATAGATGTTCTATGTATTGTCCAGATATATTGTGAAGTTAAAAACTACTGGATCGGACGACTTTATTATATACAAATAAAATTTATAACTTCGCGGTTTTTGAACATAAATTCATCTACTGTGAGATATAAGCATGTTGTTATATTTCTGAATTTCATTTTTAAATTTATAAAAACGTTTGAGAAGTTAATTTTGTATTTATTTAGAGTTTTGGTTTTAATTTAATGAAAATTGTCAGTGAAAAGTGTTTGTGAAGTGTGGGCTAGTCCAGGAACTGCCTCAAAACGAAAGTCGGATCGCTTTCGTGTTTTTTAATTCCTAAACTAAAGCCATGATCAGTGCGTTCTTTTGTCTAGTTCATTGTGTTGTTTTTTTTATGGTGAAAATAATGTATAAGATTTTGTGCGTTTTTGCTTAAGAATTCAATTCAAATGCAATTGAGAAAGTAAATAACTTAACTTTAATACGTACAAATGTATATGTATAACCATCTACTTCAACATGCTGAAGTTATCTACCTTTTCGTATTATATTTATTTATTTTTATATGATGTTATCTTCTGTTTATTATATTACTTTCATTTAAATATAGTCATGTTTAGAGTGCGCAAACCTAATAAATTATTTATAATAATTAATGAAGGGATTCCCCTAATATTCTTATTTCAATATATAATATTATACGAATCTTAAACACCCCTTGTTTCCACTACTACCAATTAAAAATCCAAAAAATAAATAAAAGAGAGAGGAGAGAGTCGATTCTAGCCACGAGCGTGGAGCTATCGATCGATCTATGTGGACACTGATCGGTTGACAGGCCATAAAATGTGCGCGTTTGATGTTAATGCGATCGTTAAGCGATCTCATCCGATCTATACATATGCTCCTTGGCTATATATTTAAGCATTTGTTAGGCTTGGGAAACGGCGGCTATTCGGCAATTTGGATATTTTTTGGGCCATTTCGGGGGGCGTGCAATTAATTACCCGACTTTTATTGACACATATATCCGAGAGTGTGGCTCCGGGTAGCCGCTAGATGGGGCCATCAGCCTGACCGGCTCGCTTAGAACCTCGTAAGCCCAGAACCTATTAGACTAAATTTAGTGGCCTCAGTATGCAAATTTCAGCAGCGATTATGCCCGATAAGGCGGCACTTAAGACTGACGCGTGATTTAAGTTGCTTTTCATAGATTTATAGGGGAGAAATTCGAGTAGAAAGGTGAGTGTGTGTGGAGTGTGTCTGTGTGCTGCTAATTGATGGTTTTGTAGCATGTGTTTGGTTACCCTGGAAAGTTTTTGGGGGAATGAGAGTATCTGGAATTTGAATTTATTTTTACAGATATTTTAAAAATTATTTTCGTTAATATTTAAGCTATTATATATGAACTCGAATATGTTAAAAGATACCCTTTCGACACTAACTGCAGTAATTAGTGATCAATCTTTGTTTTAAATCCGTACATCTCTCGGTTCCCACAGTTCAAATCGCAACGCGCTGCGCCATTATGGCCACCGCCTCCCCTCCGGCCAGATTACAAGATTAGATAATGGCAATTAATACTCAATACTGATGGCACTGCCACCGCCACTTCCGTCATGAGCAAGCAACACCGGCACTCAGGTGTAGTCGCTGCATAATTACATCTGATTGCGATGAGGCGCTCATCGCAAATGAAACGAAATAAATCGCAACAAGTAAGTAACTCAGCGAACAAGCGAAATCATTTAGTATAATTAATAAACAATATTGTTCGGGCCCGGCATGTGCCAAAAAATTATCCCAAAAAACTGATGGATGCCAACCAGTTTCGAGACTTCAGAGAAAAAAAGAAGAGTGTGCAAACAAAATGTTAATAAATAAGAATAAACAAAAGACGACGCCTGGCTGTCTGTGGAAGTGCCAAAACAACTTATTGCGAGAATATTTTTAGAGAAAGAGAGAGAGTCTTTCCTTTGGGCCCTCGTCCTTTCACATAATTATTCAAATGACCCATAACTAGGCAATTAATCGTGGTTTGATTCGTGTGGGTTTCCCTCTTCTTTTCCCCTTCCGATTGAGACACACGCTATGGCCATTTGAGGCAACGCTGAATACTTGATTGCCAATTAAATTAGTCAAAAACCCCTTAAGAATCGGCAGAGACTTTAGCTAGCCATTAATTCAACAATTCATTCAGTCATTCATCTCTCGTGTTTGCTAGAACAGCACAAATCTTCTCAGACATTTGTGTTTTTAATGACTTACTCGATTGTTGATTGACAGCTCCGACTGGGCTGGGGATGTGGGCGGGGGTGGTGTCAGCGATTAATAACTAATTTGCACGGCTTATTAAATCTGGCCAAGACGGCTTAATTAACTCAATTGGTAAGAGAAGAGTGATTACACTTATTTTTTCAAATATTTACAGAATTAAACAATTTTAAAAAGAGATTTATAGGGTTAATTATTTAAATTCTAAATTTAGCAGAGTTCAATTAATCTTAAAATTTACTTCATGCTCAGCTGAGTTTCTTTTTTTTTTAACTTATTAAATAACTTCCTCACAAATTGGTTTTATTGTTACCTACTGGAGCGTGTCTTAAATAAAGCTCTGCTAACTAAAGTTAATCAACAAATTAGGGAATCTGCTAAATAATAATAATAAAATTCGTAGAAATCATCTGGAGCGTGTCAAATAGCCACGAATAAAAAGTTCATTAACTGCAAAGACAGAAAAAGTTAAAATATAATACCATTTAATGTGAATAAATGATTTAAATTTTTAAAAGAAATAATTAGAGGCAATATAATATCAAAGAAAAATATACTTTGTTATAGAATGATATGTTTATGGTAAAATTAATTAAATAACAATTAAAGGCAAAATAAACCAAGGAAAAAATGGTACAATATGATGTGTTTTTAGTTATAAGAAATGCATTTAAAGTTAAAACAGAAATATTTTTAAATTTTAATGCACACTTTCGCCTTAAAGCAACCTAAATAAACTAAGCACAATTTTCTCTTCTTTTGATTCATAGATTTTACCTTTCAGTCTCCCCTTTTGAATTGTATCTTCCACCACTTCTAATGGCAAGTCTAACCCACTTGTTTTTCCTCAATCGATTTCTTCTCCAAAACCGTAACCTGCTCAGGTTTAGATTCAGTTCCCGTAAAGCAAACTTCTTGGTTTCATCAATCTAACAGTCGAGCTTAAACGGGGATGGCCACCCCGCTTTGGGGGCATTTGGGTCAGCGCCGAAGAGTATGCTACAAATTACTGTCATTCCGCCGCCGCACTCTTTCGCACTTTAGTATTATATTCCTCACTCTCGTTCTCCGACTTTGCCGTATCAATAACATAAATAATGCCCCCATTTGTCCAGTTCTGTCAACAGCTTTGGTTTCCCACATCCGGGAAAATAAGGAAAATGGAAAATCCCAACCGAGCAAACCCAAGGCGAAGTGCAGCCCTTGAGTTAGCTCGATGCGAACGTGGGCGAAGCTATCCGGCTCTGGAAGCCGCTGACATATGGATGCTATGCGCTAATGGCCAAGCCCAATGACAATGCTGACAATGGATGCTCCCACGCATCCAGCGGATGATTCATGCGTTTCCACTCGCTTATGCACACTTAGGAAGTCGCATCCTTGGATGGCCTTTTTACACGCAGAGAAAATATGTCATGAATTTATGTAGTACAAGACTGAGGTTGTAATATAATTTATATTTTAATGTTAAAGGATTCATAATTAATAAATTATTAAGACTTGCTGGAACCTTTAGCATAATTTGCTAAATACTGTAACAGAAAGCTGCATCTTTATAAATATATTTTTATACATATACAATAAATCTTAATTATTAAACAAAAAAGTTGAAATTGCCGGTAGAAAAATATTAAAAAAATATAAATACATTTGCAGAGTATTTTAATTTTACACAAAAGTTTGCAACTCAGTGAAGGAGTCATTTCCGACCCTATAAATGATCAGCATCTTCAAGTCTATCTAGACTTAATGGGTAAAAAATATGTTTACTAATCTTTTAAAAATTGAACAATTTTCTTTAAATATTCAAAAAATTGTTTAACTTAAGCTGCAGACCTATAAACCACATAAAAACTTACACACGAAACTTTGCCGAATAGAAATTAGTGAAATTTTTGGCTAAGTTATGAAAATTTTAAACTTTAAGTTTCTCATTAAATAATATCAATAAATATCGATCTTTTTTGAGGCCTTTGATTGTCAAAAAGCAAATGCAAGCAAAAACGTACTAAAATAATTTAAATAAATTAAAGAATACAAATTCTATGCAATTTTCCAAAATTTTACATCATTAAAAATATCAAAAATTGATTGATTCAGTTTTTCTGTGTGTACCCGAAATGATGCATGACCAATGGCATCGATTGTCCTTGCTCGTCGCGGCTTATCGCCGGCCATCTCGTGGTCCTGCCAGAAGGAATTGATAAATTGTGGATTTTAAGTGGCCATCCAGAGGGGCAACCATGGATTGAGGAGAGCAGGGAGAGAGGGAGGGGGTCTTTAAATTATGAATTATGAAGAACATGGGTCGCCGTCGTCTAATGTCGCCCCTTGGGGAATGCAGCAAACGCCACTTGTCCGTATTTCAACCGAAGACGACAGACATTTCACCGAATGCCAAATTTGGCGCACGCCGTGGCGCCACACCATCGCCGGCTTAGCCAGTAGATGCCCCCACGGTACGTGGTTCTATGTGGCAGCTGCTCCGATATGGACAGGTTAGCGCCCGATAAGGCGCGAGCACGCGTCGAGCGGCGTCTCCAGAGGAGCGACACGCGGACACACGCGGAAGCGCTCAAAGGCAGATGTCATCGGATCCAAGTCCAAGTCCAAGATTTTAGCAGAATCAGAAGAATCAGAAGCCACGGGAGCCGAGGAGACGGACATCAATCAGGCTGCAGGCAGGCAGTGGCAATTGGAAGTGATGTGAAGTGAGGCAAAGTGCGGTGGCAACAACCTGACCGATCGACTTCTTTGAGGATTCAGTGCACGTGCCTGTTGCGTGGTAGAGCACTGGGAAAAATGTCACTAAACTTGACAAAATTTCAATATTTAATAAGCTTTAAACAGTTTCCTCTTTCACAGAGAAACCTAATTATTTCCTACTCTATTTTAAAGCCTATTGCTACACATTTTACACTCCTTTTCTCGCCGTGTAGCCTGCTTTCCTCAATGGGCCGCCATGATCGGCCCCCTGTCCAGAGATTGTGTTTTCCGTCTAAATCGCTGGCGATCGGTGATCGGATCGCTTGAATTTACGAGCGCCCGCCTCGTTCTTGGAATTCTACAAGTTGTGCCCCAGCTTGTGGCAAGCAGCAAGTCCGATTCGAATTACAGACAAACTTGCCCTGGGAATTGGTCTCGAATTGGATTGGCAGGGGACTGGGGATGGGGATGAGGACTTGGGTATCGACCCTAGACATCGCTGACAATTATTGCTAAGCAAACATGCATAAATTGGCATTGCCTCCAAATGGCAAACTGGCAACTGGCTAATGGCTAATGGCCATGCCCCGTAATTCGACGCCAGCCAGACTGAACTCGGACTCTGGAGTGGCCCTTGGCTTCAGCACTCCACTTCCTTCCTGGAGTCGAGAATCGGGAGTCTGCAGTCTGGATGCTGCGAGTCTGGAGTCAAGAGTCCACCCCAGACGCAGTGTCGTCGCAGTCATTGAGAGCTGGAATCGGAGTTCGTGCCTCTGAAACCGATGCCACACACGAGTGGACGAACAACAATAAGCACAAGTATTCTGGGGGATCTTACAGTTTTTTTTTTTGTTTCTTTTTTTTCTGGAATGGGGTAAATAAAGTAAGTTGTGGCCATTCCCACAGGCAATTTGATTCCTGGTCAGCTGCAGTCTCAGCTTAATGGCTTAAGCATTGATTTTGCCAAGGGGTTTCCAAGAGGCTATTGGAAATTGTAACTTTGGGAGCTGTTTTTATGCGAACTTTAATTTAAGGAATTAGTTTTTACTTTAAAATGAGGAAAAATGATGATAAAGTTTAAGTTTTATAAAGGAAACTAAACTTAAAGAGTCTTAAAATATCATACTTTTTATTCGTTATAAATCCATATTTTCCTCCATTTATTTTTCTTTAAATATTTATTAATATTTTTTAAAACCGAAACCCCTTCCCAAAAATATATAAACACCTTGTTTTAAATTTGTTTTTTTGTTTCATATATTTAAATTTCATTTGATCCACTTGCATTGTGTGTGGCATTGTTTTTTGTTTTGTTTTTTGTTCTTTTCTTCATTTGATTTTCTTTTTATATTGTTTTATTTTGTTTTTGGGATATTCTCAAGTATATTTGTTGTAAATTTACAGATCCAGCCATACAAGTAGTACGTCATAGTTATAGTATATAAAGAGATAATTATCGTACATTACATTAACTTTAAACTCGATCGATTAATTTGTAAAATTGAAAAATGGCAAAGAGTTGTTGTTGGTTTTATCCCCTCCTTGTTTTCCTCCGGTTAAGTGCATATAAATAGTTTGGCGATATAGTAGTAGTAATTGTAGTTGTATAAATACTAACACAGTTTTTTGGGCTAAAAGTTGGTTAATTTTTTTGTGGGAATCCTTGTTCCCCAATTTGAGATAAGCGGAATTTCGAGTTGGTTAAGAGTTTGTTTCTTTTTTGTTTTTAGGGAAGCTTTTAATAGGAGCAGGAGCGTGTTGGTTTTTTCAAGTTTCAACTAAGCAAAAAAATACTGTTTGTGCAATTCTCATATATAGTATATAGTAGTTGTGGGTAGGTTCGTTCCTCCTCCATCTTGCTAGAGCTTAAATTTTAAGCAAACATTATCAAGTATTTCAGCTAGGATTGCGTTTAGTTCTAAGTACACTTAGCTAAGGCTTAGTTTTTAGTTTATCGTTTATAGTTTTACGTTTTTAGTGTAGTTTAGAGCGACGTTTAAAACACACATACAGGAATACAAATATAAAACAGGCACACAAACAACAGGCTCTCCGAATAAAAACTCCTTTTTGTTTTACTAAAACTAAAATAAATAAAACTTAGGCTACACGAAAAATGGCGACAGTATGAATGATGCTTGTGGTATGCATATGTGTGTGTATATATATAGTATTCCGATATATATAACTACCTACTCCAGAGGACCGTTCAGCTTAATACTGTTGCCTGGCTGTCATGGAAGCGAATTCAACTAGGATTTCTAGGTGGCAGAGGGATGCCCCTTGATTATGGGTTATTTTTCAATTTTATTTGATTTTCACACTTTCAATATATTAATCAATATTTGAACTTGAATTTCTCTTAATTTCTTTTGTGAAAACATGGAAATCCTATATTTCCGGGGCATCCCTCGAATACCTCTCACTTGCTGGGCCGCCAAAAGTATGCTATGAATAGTGACCCTTCCAATGAGACTTTCTTATGCTTGTGTGTGTGTGTGTGTGTATGCGGATGGATGCAGTAACTAAATGAGTAACTAAACTTAAGCCCTCCCCTCTCCCCCCGCTTAATGCAGGGGCGGCGGCGTGCGATCCGGCGCACGTGGAAAGAGCAAGCCGCTAGGCACATGCTTCGCAATGAAGTCCTCGTCCCGCTGACGCTCCCGATCCTTGGGATTGGAAGCCTGTCCCGGCTTCTCCAGCTGATTGTGGCTGGTGCCGAGCCTGTGGTGGCGGCTCAGCTTGTGCTGCTGCTGCTGCAGCTGCAGCTGGTGGTTCTTCCGCTTGCGACCTCGCCGGAAGCTAGAGTCGCCGTAGAACTCGTTGCGCAGGAAGTTCGACAAAGTGGCATTGCGCCGCCAGCCCGCGGGGCAGTTGGTGGCTGTCCGCCAGTCTGGCAGCTGGACGCCCAAGCGCCGGCACTCGTGGGCATATGCCGCAAAGCTGTCGCAGTGGCAGGCACCGGAGGGACACTCACAGACATCCATCCGGCAGGCGGCTATGTAGTTCTCCGGATTGAGGCGCTCGTTGCACTCGCCGAACAGCGGCGACACGCTCAGCGGATGGCAGTAGAAGCTGGACTTGCGCTTGTCGCAGGTGGGCACTGCCGCCAGGATTTCGCGCTTGCGGGAGCACGACTTGGGTCCACCCACGCGCCACGAGTTGGCAAAGTGCCAGACTTCCTCGTCGGCGTGGTTCCGGCCATCCTTGCCCGTGAGATCATCCCGTGCACTGCCATTGAAGTTGCCACAAAGGCCGCACAAACGCTTCTTGAACTTGGCCGGCACGGAGACCTGCAGGAAGCCACCGCCGTCCCACTCCAGGGACAGACCCATCTCTGATCTTAGCATCACTGCTCCGCCATCGGACAGCCTCTCGATGGTTACATTCCGACCTCCAGCACTGCCCACGTAGGGCAACAGCACCCGCGTTCCATTCACCTTTATTCTCAGCTTCTGGCCGAGATTAACGCGCAGATTGTGCAGCTTCAGGGTCACAGTCTTGGCCCAGCTGGCGTGTCGTGTGCCCCGTCCCTCGTTCGTCAGCCGAATCTCGAAGGTGTGTCCCAGACAGTCCTTCGTCAGGAGGTACTTACAGCTGCCCTGAAAGCTGAAGAACTTGCCATCGAACGTGCGGAAATGGGGATCCCCGAAGACAGTGCAGGTCCCCGCGGTCTCCACACATCGCTGACAGCATTCTCCAGGCGGCAGCTTCAGTTCCTCGTTGGCTCGACACTTGACCGGCGGACAGCGCATCTGGGAGCAGCGGATGGTGCCGCCATTGCAACGGCAACTCCGGCAGGGACCCATGTCCCAGGTCTCGTTATTCTGGTACGTAACACCCTTCACGCTGCACTCGCTCCTGACCTCGGCGACGGCACAGCGAGGACAACAGCCATCTTGGAACTCCTGGAATTCGGGGGCACACTCTAGGATGGGGCAGGTGGCCCTCTGGCACATGGCGGTGCTATTGAGGCAAGTGCAATTGGTGCATCTGTCTGGCATGAACTGCGTCTTCTCGGGATAGACCTTGTTGTTGAAGAAGCATTTGCCTGGGAGAGAGGAGGAAAAATTGAAATAGAAATTAGTTAATAAAGGTAATTATTTATTAATTATAAATTAAGTAATTTATACTCAAGTCTCAACTCACCTGGCACCGACATAAAGCCCTGATGCTGGGCACATCGCGGACAGCATTCGTCCGGCTTCTTGATCTGCTTGGACATGGGACAGGGTAGGACGGGGCAGGTCTTCTTGGAGCAGGTCAGCTGATTGGAGGAACACTGGCATACCAGGCAGCGGTCATCGATGGAGGCGTCGACCTCCTGGCCCTCGGCCACCGTCTGTCCATTGATCTTGCAACCTGCCAAACGAAATCCCCGAACATTAGACACTTATGATTTAGTTGCTTAGTTTTGATTTGCTTGGCGGCGTGCCAAGAAATTTTCCACAAGGCGAAACAAGTTTCCAAGCGGCGCTATTTGCATAGGGGCAGCGCGTCATAGGACGGCCCCAGATTTTGTGGCTCCGATGCTTTGTTTTGTTTTCTTTGGTTTTTGGTTTTGGTTTGGTTTTCTCGGCGCAATGCGAATAATATCGGAGTATGCGGGGCGACATTGTCGCCTTAATAGACAATTTAAAGCCCATAAATAAGCGGGGCCAACAAAAACACAGAGAACAGATCAAAACAGATCGCAGCGGATCAGTGGATCAGCGTGGCTCTGAGCATCGGAATATTGGAGTATCGGAATGTCCCATGAATAAATCATTTTTGGGTTAATAGAGACATAAAAAACAAATACGAAATGCTGGAGACCTTATCTCCGATGATCTACTTTGAGTTGGGCAATGATTAGCCTGCCCTCATTTATGAATTTCAAATATATAGATATATATTTATGTAAAATCTTAAACAGAGTCTCGCATGCGTAATACCCTTTCGTAGGGCATTATTATTTCTGGTTAAATCATCTCCTTTTGTCTAACGATTATGAGGCATTAGCGGTGTGTCTCCGGCTAATTTTAGTGACTGATGCTACCGGGGACTGGTCTTGGGTCTTTGGTATGGGACTTGGACTGGATTTGATTGAGTTAATATCGGTTTGAATGGGAACAATACTCACCCTGGCAGGTGGGACAGCATTCCCCGGGGCGAGGTGGCTGCAGCTGGTTGTCATCGCACTGCGAGTAGCATTTCTGCACTGTCTCCGTGACCACGGTCGCCATGCACTTGTATGTCCTGCAGGGATCCTCCGGGTCGCTCCACTCAGCTCCGCTTTCGTAGGGAACTCCGCGGAAGATGCAACCTAAGGGAAATTTAAAAATTAATAATAAATTAAGTCGAATTAAATAATTTTTAGATTTATAAATACTAAAGAATAGAAAGAACTAAGTTTTAGAATAGAAAGGCAACCGATTGAAACATTTTTAAAAAAGAAAATTTAATTTCAAGACCTTTAATATTAAATTAATTTAAAAACATTTTATAAACCTGATATATATTAGGAAAAATAGCAAAAACCCAAAAACTTCATTATTAAATATCATTAAAAAGAAAAATAATGTAACCTAAAGAATACTCTTCAATAAAATTAATTTTTTGCTAAATATTCATACATCTTCATATATCCTTTTCAACTTACCCTTGCACTTGCTGCAACAGGAATTCTCTGGCTTCTCCTGAATGTAACAATCATCGATGGGTGGACAGGTATTGCGACAGTTTACAAAACCGTTCTGTAAAACGAAAATTACAAATAAAAAACAACAATAAATTAGTCTTATCTCACAGCAGGCCCATGTGGCGTATGCGCAATTTGCACAAATGCGCTTAGCGATGTGAAAGATGGCTGTCACTGGGCCGCTGAGCCAATGATTTGTGACTGTGCACTATGGCCAGTACGGAGTGGAGTACATCCCCATTTCCCCCTCTACACACACACAAACCTCTTGCCCAGTTTTCCACCTGATTTATGGTATTTCAATTGCAATTGCTCAATGAAGTTCTGCCCTCTAACCTTCAGTGTAATTTACTTTCGGGCGTGGCGATTGCTTTGACTTTTGCTTCATTTGGGGTTAGCTGCACTGAGGGAAAATATATATAGCTAAAACTTGGTTAATTAATGGTTAATTTTGTTGAAAAAATTTGTATGTTGAGAGGGGTTTTTACATATTAATTTTATGATATTTAGAACATTAAGCGTGTATCTTTGGTTTAGCAAAAATCCATATTAAAATACAGAAATGTAGCTGCAAATAATTACATTCCCTTAATTACGTTGTTTTTTTTTCTCTGTGCTAATAAGTTGGCCTGGTTGGCTGTGGGGTAAAAATCAGCTGGGATTATGCAAAGTCTGGTAATTTATGCTGCAATAATTTATCCTTAAAATTCCCCTGTGCTCGTATCTCGTTAGTTGATCCCTCGGCTGATTGCCTGCCCACCTACGTTCATATATATATATATGCTGAGATATAGCTCCATACATATATACAGGTATCTATGCATCTGGATTTTCTAGCCATTTGGCTGTTAACGACACGCTGACAGCTGCAGCGGGGCGCATTAGAATTGATGTCGATCATAAGTCAAATTGTGGCAACTGCCGGCTTGTGCAATATATCGCCTATTGCCTTTAACCCTTGAGAGTGCAGTGTGCCATATCCACCAGCTGCCGGCGGTGACAGGTTAAAGCCAGACACCAGACTCAAATTCAGATTCAGAACGAACGAGCGTAATAATAGAGCCCCGCGAGTCGCCGCCACTAATTGTAAATGTATCTATAAATCTAGATAGATGTCGACCAAAAACAGGCAAAATATTTCACTAATTTGTATGCAATTGCTACGAACAATGTGAGTATCGAGTACAGAGTACGAGTATGAGTATGAGTACGAGTACGAGTATCTACCGTACCTCCTACCTGTGTGTGTTTGTGTGTATAATTTAGTGCAAGCAAACCAGATTGGATCTCAATTTGGATGGGGCCGCAACGTGCAAAATTTGCAATTGTTATGAAAATGAAAATCTCTAGATCTCCGAGTCCCAGAGTCGCAGCAGAGTCGCATAGTCTCGGGTCCCAGGCACCGAGATGTTTATCATCGTATTAGTTTTAATGGCAGTTGTTAGTTGGAATTTTAATGGCACTTTAGTACGACTTTGTCGTAACTCCCTCCCTCAGTTCCCCCGCCGATTTTTACACGGACAAAATATACGGGGATTTCAGTTCAGGTCTAGAGATTTGTGAAATCTAACTTACAGATCAGTGCAAGCTAATAATTTTAAATAGCTTTAAACTATAAAGCTTGCATTTAGGAATTTTCCTTCCTTAAACTGTAACTAAGGCACCAATTTCTCTCGGTGCATTCCTCGTAAAATGCAATAATCTGACAAAGATGGAATATCACTATAATCGCACTCCGTTTCCGACAGATCAAAGTTCACATGCTCTCGAAATCCGGCCACAATCACAATCCAACCACCACAAATCTCCACTTGGCGTTGTTGGCCAACAACTCTTGGCCAGCTGTTTATGCTGAGGAATTCTTTCTTTCTATTTAATCGCGGGAACCGGTATGGAAAAATGTGTGCTGTTCCAACAGCCAACATGAAAGTTGAGAGGCATTCTGCTAGAGATTGCCAAAGCCAAAGTCAAGCCAACTTAATGCCCAACTCAAAGAAAGAAAAGAGATGGCTGAAGGCGCCACGATGGCAACCTGAGCTGCTAAGTAGCATTTCTGCCGTATGTTACTCTTGTTGTTGTTGTTGTTTTTGTTGTTGTGGTTCTTGCCCGCCGGCAGTTCAGCAAAAACAACAACAAAATCTACAAGTCAAGTGTGTGTGTTTGTGTATCTATGTGTGCCACAGTGGCAGAACCACATTTGCAAACGGCCTCTAACGACCTTGCGTTTGACAAAACATGATCAGTTTTAACACCGTCTCCGTCTGCGTCTCTCTTTCGGCCAGCTCGCTCTATTGGCCATCTCCACACTGGTAAATAAAGGGGTTGTCTTTTTAGGTATATTGGGATTTTATTATTAAGAAATCTTGGGAATATTATGGGGTGTCTATGATAATAAATGTGAAGAAATGCAAAGATGTTTTGATAATATTCTTAAAACAAAATAGATATATAATAAGAATGATTGTGTGAGGGTTGTCCTCAAATTTTAGTACTGTTAGCCGATCTGTATTTGAGATATTTAGCAATAAAGTTGCAACCTGCTATCTATCTCGCTTGGACTTTTGGGAAGCATGGGTTTGAGTCCTAGATAAACCACTTCTTATAGTTTCTGTGGGAATTTAAAGCCGTTTTCGACTAAATCGACTTTAATTGCATCCATAAATACCACTAAATCAACTTAAAATCATAGTTTCTTCCAGTGCATACTACCTCTGAGTTAACTTGGCCAGGTTGGCTGGAGTCTGTCGCTCTAGACACGGAGTGAATATGGTAATGACAGTCTTGTGGTTTTATGGTCATGTGTATTTTGTCACTTGTGGGTTACGGCTCAAATTGGATTCGAAATCGGAATTGGAATCAAAAGAGTCAGAATCAGAATCGGAATCGGTATTGGGTTTAGAATGGAATGCCCAAGAATTTGCAGGAAAGGAGTTGGCAGACCTGTATGAAAATATTTTGGCCAAATCTGGTTTGCCCGTTGCTCTAGAATTCCATATTCGCAAAGAGTGAATTATTTAGCCAAAGTTATGCACACTTAAAGATCTCTAATGATTTCAATTTGCTAATTTTGTCCCTGGGCGATCGTAAATCCTTCATTAATATTAATCTAGTAGAGTCACTTTCCATTTACCTCTCATCCTGTCGCAACTGAAATAATGACTCATTAATATTAATTCAAAGCTCCTTGTTAATATTTATCAATCATCCCGCTGCTGTTGTATCCTCTAATCACATGTTTACCCATTTTCCAAAAGCACAAATTTCATTTGCAAAATATACATTTAAGACATAAAAGTCCGGCTCAATCATTCGGCGAAAAAAACATCCCGAGAACCGTTTAAATCATAAACCATTAGGATAAAATTCAGCGGATTCAGCATAATATTCGCATAAAACCGAAAATTTGTAGTTATCTCGAGGGTGTGGCAGTTTCCCATTTTCTTGGCCCCGTCCTTGACGGTTTTCCACCACACAGCAAATGTGTACATGTATACATAAAGCCCGTCGCTCTGCATACTCCCCGTATATTAATATATT
>VNJS01013710.1:0-11240 GCA_008042575.1 Drosophila watanabei | reverse complement strand
GCAAAGAACCGGGCCTTATCCAGTTTGATCGGCTTGAGTTCTTTGGTGACAGCCTGCTCCATCTTGCGCGCGGCTTTTTCCCGCGCGGCAGAAAGGCGGGTGGCGGCCTGTTCATACTGAGCGCGGGCCTCTTTAACGGCCTGCTCCAGCGCATCAAGCTGTGTGGCTCCTGTTTCCAGCGCGGTCAGGCGGGCAGACAGATCCGCCAGCAGGGCAGGGAGATCATCCACTGTTACGTCATGCTTGCGGGCTGCGGCACGTAGCGTGAACAGGCGTTCCTCAATGTCTTCCAGCAGGCGCGGGTTGGCTTCGGACTCATCCGCCAGACGGGAGAGAAGGTTTTCCGCTTCCGCCAGAGCGTTTTCTGCACTTTCCAGCGCACTCAGGGCCTCGTTTGTCCGGGCTTCCAGCGGGTCAATGGCTGTCTGTTCCGCTGTGGGGGCAGGGAGCAGGCGTTGCAGGGCACGGCTGGCCCCACGCAGGGCGGCTGCCGGGCCGCTGTTCCGTCTGTCACGCGGGGTCAGTTCCGCAAGGGCGGCCGCAATGGCTTCGCCGCGGCGTTCGGACTGTTGCAGGCCGTGGCGCTGCAAGGCCAGTTGCTCCTCCTCCCCCGGTTGCGGATTAAGGGTGGTGAGTTCTTCCACCGTATGCCGGAGCCATTCTTCTTCCCGAGCGGCTTCAAGGAGGTTTTTCCGGGCCGTGTCCAGATCCCGTCGCAGGCTCTGCCAGCCATCAAACGTGGCGGAAACATCACGTAGCAAAGGAGCCGGGACACCATAGGCATCCAGCAGGCCGCGATGTGTGCTGGAATCAGCCAGTCCCATCTGTTCATGCTGGCCCTGAATTTCCACCAGAGACACCGCCACCCGGCGCATGAGCGTAATGCCTACCGGCTGATCGTTGATCCATGCGCGCGAACGGCCTTCCCGGGAGACAATGCGGCGCAGCATGAGCGGCTCACCCGCTTCCGCCGGAATTCCCTGTTCTTTCAGCAGAGCGTAGGCGGCATGTGTCTGGGGGATATCGAAACTGGCGGTTACGCGGGCCTCTTCCGCCCCGGCACGGACGAGGCCCGCGTTGGCGCGTTCCCCCAGAGCAAGCCCAAGGCTGTCCAGCAGGATGGATTTACCCGCCCCCGTTTCACCCGTCAGGGCGGTAAAACCGGCATGCAGGGAGAGATCCAGTGCTTCAATCAGCACGACGTCCCTGATGGAAAGGTTTGTCAGCATGATGATGTCCGGTCCGAAAGACTGTTCACTATACGTTCTTGCGGCTTATAGCTCTCATCCGCCGCGCTGTCTGCCCATAAAACAACAAACCCACGCGGAAGCGGTGGCTCCGGCGTGGGTCTGATGTGTGTGCCATGTCGTTCTGCTTAACGCAGGACCGGAGCCTGATCGACCTGTGGTTCAATGCGCTGTTTTTTAACAGGCTGAACAGGTGCGGCTTTGATATCCAGAGCCGAGGGAGCCGGGGCGGTGCCCGTGGCGGTCGGCGGCTGTGTTGTTGGGGCAGGCTGGGTCTGCGCTGTAATCACCTTGCCCGGAATGGGGAAGTTGTTGCTCAGCAGCTTATAACGCTTCAGGTCGCTATAAGCGTAACGATACCATTTGCTGCCGGGATAGTTGTAGCCCAGCACAATACCGGATTTACGCGCCTGATCGGTCAGGCCGAGGTCCAGATAGACTTCGACCATACGCTCAAGAGCTTCGGGCACATGGTTGGTTGTTTGGAAGTCCTGCACAACGCGCTGGTAGCGGTTGATTGCGGCTTCATAGTTCCGTTCCTGCTGGTAATACCGGCCAACCAGCATTTCCTTACCGGCCAGATGGTCCCGGCACAGGTCAATTTTCAACTGGGCATCCCGCGCATACTGAGACTGCGGGAAGCGGGTAATCACTTCTTCCAGCGCATCCATGGCTTCCACAGTGCCCTGCTGGTCACGCTTGACGTCTGCAATCTGCTCATAGAAGCACAGCGCGCGCAGGTAATAGGCATAAGCGGCATCAGCACTGGTGGGGTGCAGGCCAATAAAGCGGTTAAGCTGCTGCACGGCTTCCGGGTATTTGCCTTTCAGGTAGTAGGCATACCCTTCCATCAACTGGGCGTTCGCAATGTAGCCGGAATAAGGATAGTTCTGCTGCAGAACTTCAAATTCTGCGGCCGCCAGCGTGTAACGCTGCGTGCGCAGAGCATCAATCCCGTTATTATAAAGGGTTTCCGGGGATGCAAGCTTGGGAGCCGGAGCGGGTTTCCCGCCGCCAAAAAGGCCGCACCCGGACAAGCCCAACAGCAGACCAGCCGATGCCAGATGGCGTATGCGGCAGCGAACGGAAAGAGAATTAATGAGGCTCACAGGCATCCCGGCTCTTCAGTTTGAACTCGTCTTATAGCACGCATGGCGCTCAAGAAAAGGGAATGAAGGCGCTCTTTGTATTTTGGGCGCAGGCACCTTACGCCGCGGCGAGGGAAAAGCCCGCATGGGCAGGCACATAGCGCCAGGCTGACGGGTCCGCAAACAGAGCGCGCAGCACCTTATTGTTCAGGCAATGGCCTGAGCGGTGGCCGGTAAAGCGGGCGCGCAGGGGGGCTCCAGCCAGATATAGATCGCCCACGGCGTCCATCACTTTGTGGCGGATAAATTCATCCGGGCAGCGCAGGCCAGACGGGTTGAGAATCTCGGCTCCATCCACAACAATTGCGTTTTCCAGAGAGCCGCCACGCGCCAGCCCGGCTTTATGCAGGGCTTCAATTTCCTGCCGCAGCGTGAAGGTTCTGTTGCGTGCCAGATCCCGACGGAAGGTGGCCGGGGTCAGCTCGGTCGAGAATGTCTGTTTGCCGATGGCTTCCGCCGGGAAATCAATACTCATATCCAGATGCAGGCTCTGCACGGGAGCCGGGCTGAGTTCCACAAACGCACCATTCTGCTCGACCCGCACCGGACGCAGGACGTCAATCCGGTGCCGCACAGCGTCCTGCGCCACGCGGCCTGCGCAGTCCATCAGGAACACAAAATCAGCGGCAGATCCGTCAAAAACCGGAATTTCCGGGCCGTCCACCAGCACCAGAACATTATCAATCCCGCACCCATTCAGCGCGGCCATCAGATGTTCAATGGTGGCAATCCGGTTGGCGGGGTTGGTCGGGTCCCCCAGTACGGTGCTGAGGCGCGTATCCACCACGTAATCGAATCGTGCAGGCAGAAACGCTGCGTTCAGATCGGAGCGTTTGAACACAACCCCATGCCCGGCAGGGGCAGGCTGGAGGGTGAGGGTAATGCAGGCTCCGGTGTGCAGGCCTGTGCCCACACAGGAGATGGTGTGGTGCAGCGTATGCTGGACAGCAGGAGAACGTGGAGCTGATGGCAGGGCAGCGGGACCAGTAACGGACTCCGGCGGGGCGGAGTAGGTGATGGGTTCCATAAGCAGACTGTCCATGGCTCTGGCTTCTTTCCTGCGCGGTTTAAAAGACGTGCAGGGTAACGCTAAAGCCCGCCTTCTGTTCTGGCGAGTCAATCATTATTGCCGTCTATTACATAAAAAAACCGCGCTGCCCTGATGAGCAGCGCGGCAGAAAACTGCGCCTGATTACTGGCGGCGCAGGAAGGTCGGAATTTCAAGCCCTGCATCATCCGTGTCAGCCGGACGCACGCTCGGACCCTGCTGGCCAGCGGGGCTGACCATCGGGCGCTGCGGTTCAGCCGCCGGTTCATGCCGCTGTTCTTCACCCATGCCCGTCCGGCGGAAGGCACCGGTCACGCGGCCAAACAGGCTGCGGGAGGAGGGCTGGCTGGATTCAGGCAGATACGGGGAGCGCGGGGCTTCCGTAAACAGGCCTGCACGCGGGGAGGCTGCGGGGCGCTGCGGCTGGGGCTGTGCAGGGGCGGCAGCGGCCGGAGCCGTGTTGATCTGGCCGGGGACGCTATGAGCAGGCGGCGGGGAGACATGCTGCCCACCCGGCTGCGGCTGATACGCCTGCGGGGCCGGAGCGGCGGGGCGGGCCTGCTGCATGCCGAGGTCCATGCGCGGCGCAGACGGCTGCTGCATGTGGCTGCCGGAGGCAGGCTGGGCCGGGGCCCCCATGACGGACGGACCCGTGCCCGTTGCAACGGCCTGCTGTTCAGCCTGACCTTCGTTTTCAACCGGCACCAGATGCAGGCGGTCATTGGCCTGCGTGCCGATATCAATCCCCGTGGCCACAACGGATACGCGGATCTTGCCGTTCATGTTTTCATCAATAATGGAGCCGAAGATCATGTTCGCGTCTTCCGCCACTTCACGGCGGATGCGGTTACAGGCTTCATCCACTTCAAAGAACGTCATGTCTTCACCGCCGGTCACGTTGACCAGCAGGCCCTGCGCGCCGGACATGCAGGTATCTTCCAGCAGCGGGTTGGCAATGGCGGCCTCGGCGGCTTCAACAGCGCGGTTTTCACCTTCGCCTTCACCCGTGCCCATCATGGCCTTACCCATTTCCGCCATCACGCTGCGGATATCGGCGAAGTCGAGGTTGATGTAGCCCGGAGCCATCATCAGATCGGTCACGCCACGCACACCCATGTAGAGAACATGGTCAGCCATCTTGTAGGCTTCACGCAGAGTTGTCCGTTCACTCGCTACGCGGAACAGGTTCTGGTTCGGAATGACAATCAGCGTATCAACATACTGCTGAAGTTCCTTGATACCTTCTTCCGCAATACGGGCCCGGCGCTTGCCTTCATAATCAAAAGGCTTGCTGACAACACCAACCGTCAGAATATTCCGCTCACGCGCCATGCGGGCAATAACAGGAGCAGCCCCGGTGCCCGTGCCGCCACCCATACCCGTGGTGATGAACACCATGTGGCAGCCATCCAGATACCGCGCCAGTTCATCAGCTGCTTCTTCCGCAGCGCCCCGGCCCACTTCCGGCTTTGCACCGGCACCCAGCCCATGGGTCAGGTGCGGGCCAAGCTGCACGCGGCGATCCGCCCGGCTTTTGGCAAGGCTCTGCGCATCCGTGTTGGCAACAACAAACTCCACACCCTGAAGGCTGGACGCAATCATGTTATCAACTGCGTTTGTGCCACCGCCCCCAACACCGAAAACCGTAATTTTCGGCGAAAAATCAGCATGTGTCTGAGGTGGAACGGTCAGGTTCAGTGTCATGAGGCTCTCCCGGGCAAGTGGGGCAAACTAACGAAATTTTTAGGTTGAGGCTAGAGTGAATCTACCAATATTTCTCTGACTGTATCAAACTCTGTCACGAATAAAAGCGACGAGTTTTTGTAACATCCCCGAGGGTGGGGCTGCACGGAATTCAACATCTCCAAACGGGCGTTCCGCACTGGCAGCCCATGAGAGCAGGCCCGCGGCTGTAGCAAATCCTGCCGCTGCCGCCGTGTTTTCCGGCAAACCCAGAATATGTTTGGGCCGCCCGAGCCGGACGGAGCGCGTAAAGGCCGGGCCACCGTTGCGCCCGCGCGCGGCGGAGGCGCCAAGAATACGTTCAGCCAGAGGGCGCATCCCGTCCAGCAGAGAGGCGCCGCCTGTCAGCACGATCCGGCCGCCGGCGGCATTGCCCAGCCCCGCTCCGTCCAGTTTTTCACGCACCAGTTCAAGAGTTTCCTCCATGCGGGGGCGGATGATACGGCCAAGCTGTGCACGTGAAATCTGTTCAAAATGAGGAACGTCATTCCCCAGCAATTCAACAGTCAGAATTTCATCTTCCACGTCAGACGAAAGATCCGCGCTGCCGTAAACTGTTTTGAGTCGTTCCGCATTTTCCAGAGAGGTGCTGAGGCCGCGTGCAATATCACGCGTGACGTGCAGCCCGCCGACGCTGATCTGCGCGGTATGCAGGATCTGGCCTTCTCCAAAAACAGCCAGAGAGGTCGTGCCGCCGCCCATTTCCACAACGGTCGTGCCAAGTTCACGTTCATCAGCATCCAGAACGGACAGGCCGGAGGCGAGGGGGGAGGATACCAGTGCTTCCACCTTGAGTTCCGCACGGCTCAGCACGGTTTCAAGGTTGAGTAGCGCGGTGGAGGCGGCGTCAATAATATGCAGGCGCGCCTTCAGGGTTTCGCAAAGGTGCCCGCGCGGGTCCGCCACACCTTCTGTATCATCCACCGTGAAATCGATCGGCAGGGTATGGACAACGTCCCGCCCCTCGACTGTGGCCTGCACACGGCCTTCTGTGACAACCCGGCGGATATCAGCTTCCGTCACTACGCGGCCACCCACAGGCCAGCGCACGTTGAATAGCCGGCTGGCCGGATGCCCGCAGGAGAGGTTGACCACCACGCGGTCAATCGTGCGTTCAGCCATCAGTTCTGCCTGCCCGACAGTCGCCCGGATGGCGGCTTCCGCAGCGTGCAGGTCCGTAATCGCTCCGTTACGGACCCCGGCAGACCGCCGCCAGCCACAGCCGATCACTTTCAGGCTGCCATTTGGCTCACCTTTGCCAATCAGGCAGGTAATTTTGGTGGAGCCGATATCCAGCACGGCCGAATAGCCATTGCGCCAGGTGCGGGGGCGCTTGTTGGTCTCAGACGGAGGCAGGGGGAGAATGGTGTCATCCCCGCTCATCCGCAGGCTGGATGAAGAGGAAGGTGTACCGGCTTTCTTGCGCAAACGGGACTGAGCGTCAGAGTTGAGCGAAAAGGACGGGCGCGCGCGGTTGATCATGCGGGACTTCCCTGCCGGCCAGCGGGTTGTGGGCTGCCGGGTTGTGATGGAGGCTGTGGAGCGTGGCCGCCGGGAGCGGCGTCCGTGCCGGGCTGGGGTGCAGGGTCAGGCTGCGGCGGGCGTTCCCGGATGGTCAGGCGGTCGGGCAGACGCATATCAATCAGCACCACCGGGCGGTCAAGCAGATGGGTGGTGGCATCCAGCTTCGCCAGACGATGAATGGCGGGGATTTCCTCACCTTCTGGCAGGAAAACCGTTGCACCGTCCCGCAGGGTCAGGTTCCAGCGCCGGTCGCTCACACGCACGGCGGCTGTGACGTGGTCCCGCACGGAGGGTTCCTGCCCCAGTGCGTCAATCAGGGCGGCAGCGGCCTCGTTCGCGCCATCCCCTACCACCAGCGGCAGTTTGGTAAAGGCTTCGGCATCTTTGCCAGTCATGCCCTGATCAGGCACACGTTTGCCCTGCCGGTCGATCAGTTCAAAATGCCCTTTATGCTGCCAGACGGCAAAAGGTGGCCGCTCGGTAATGGTGACGTTAATCTCACCCGACAGATGGCGCTCGACCGTCACGTGATCCACAAACGGCAGGGCGTTCAGGCGGTCCCGCGCATCGGAGACGCTGAAATTCAGCACAGGGTCCCCCACCGCAACGCCAAGGGCTTTGTGAATGGCAGCGTCACTGGTGAGCTGCGCGCCCTGCACCTGAATTCTGGTAATCCGCAGCGGGGCGGAGCTGAGAACCTTGTCGCGCAGCGGGGCAAGGCGTTCCTGTGCGCCCGGCTGCTGAAGATACAGATAGGCTCCTCCCCCCAGCGCAGCCAGAACCACCACGCCAAACAGCGGGCGGAACAGCCGTTTCTGGCGTCTGGCAAACAGCCCGAGGCGTGACGGGCGGTCGGACGGGGAGGACGGGGGTCTCATTGGCGGCAGGTCGCCTGATCAACCAGCCAGCCACACAGTTCCGGGTAGCTGATGCCACAATAGGCAGCCTGTTCCGGCAGCAGGGAGGTTGCCGTCATTCCCGGCTGGGTGTTGACTTCAAGCAGGATCAGCCGGGCCGGGCCGGGGCCGGTATCATCCAGCCGGAAGTCCGAGCGGGATGCGCCGGAGCAGCCAAGCGCCTGATGCGCGGCAACAGCAACGGCACAGGCCTGTTTGCTCACAGCATCATCAATGTCCGCAGGCAGGACATGGCTGGAGCCGCCACTGGTATATTTTGCGTCATAATCATAAAAATCACGCCCCGCGCCGGGGGTGGGCGTAATGTCCGTAACGGTCAGGGCACGGTCTCCCAGCACACCGACCGTAATTTCCTTGCCGGGGATAAAATCTTCCACCAGCGCATGGGGGCCGTAGCGCCAGTTTTTAATAATTTCATGCCGCGTGTTGGACCCGGCGCGCACGATGGATACGCCGACGGAGGAGCCCTCGCTTACCGGTTTGACGACATACGGGGCGGGCATGGGGTCGGCTTCGGCCAGATCTTCAATGGCAATCACTTTGCCTTCTGCAACCGGCAGACCGGCTGAGAGAAAAACAGCACGGGCGGCGGTTTTGTCCATGGCAGTGGCAGAAGCCCGCACGCCGGAATGGGTGTAGGGGATGCCGAGCCAGTCCAGCACGCCCTGAATACAGCCATCTTCCCCGAACTGCCCGTGCAGCGCGTTGAACACGACGTCCGGTTTCTGCTCGGCAAGGGCCGTAACCAGTGCCGCCAGATCAGCACCGGCGTCCAGTGTAGTTACGGTATGGCCAAGGCTGCGCAAGGCCTCAACAACGCCTTTGGCGGAAGAGAGGCTGACATCCCGTTCGGAAGACATGCCGCCCATCAGAACGGTAATCCGTTTGCTGTTGCTCATGCGGATGGTCCTTCTGCCTTGCCGATGCGTTTGATTTCCCAGTGGAGCTGCACCCCGGACTGCTGAGCAACGCGCTGCCGCACTTCATCGCCCAGACCTTCCAGATCGGCTGCCGAGGCCTGACCGAGATTGATCAGGAAGTTGCAGTGTTTCTCGCTCACCTGCGCATCGCCGCGCCGCAGGCCACGGCAGCCTGCGGCGTCAATCAGTTCCCACGCCTTGCGGGGGGAGAGATCCGGGTCCGGGTTGCGAAAGGTGGAGCCGCCGGTTCTGGCCCGGACAGGCTGGGAGAGTTCCCGTGCTGCGCGAATATCCGCAATACGGGCGGAAATATCCGCCTGCTTGTCGGGGGTGCCGCGCAGACGGGCGCGGATCACCAGCGCGCCTTCCGGCAGGCCGGAGCGGCGATAGCCAAATTTCAAAGCGCCCGCATCCAGCCGCATCAGGCTGCCATCGCGCGTGATGATGTCGGCCCAGTCCAGCACGGTTGCAATATCGGACCCGTAGGCCCCGGCATTCATCCGCACGGCTCCGCCAATGGAGCCGGGAATCCCCGCCAGAAATTCCAGCCCGGCCAGCCCGGCCTGTGCTGCGTATTCGGCCACTGTTGCGTCCAGACAGGCGCTGCCAACCACAAGCCCGTCTTCTTCTACCGTGATGTCAGAAAAGCCGCGCGCCAGACGGACGACAATGCCGTCCAGCCCGCCATCCCGGATAATCACGTTTGAACAGGCCCCGAGTGCTGTCACAGGCAGTTCGGGCGAGAGGCGCTGCATGACGGAAGCGAGGTCTTCCGCATCAGCGGGCTGATACAGCCATTCCGCCGCTCCGCCCACGCGGAACCATGTGCGCGGGCCAAGGGGTGCCTGAGGGGTGAGGCGCCCACGGGTTTCCGCAAAAGCCTGCTGCACCAGATCCGTCATGGAAGCAGAAGACAGGCTCATGCCGCCCGCCCGCCGTCCGCTGCGTGCAGGGCCTTAAGCTGTTCCGGCAGGGCCTGTGCCCAGTTGGTGATGGTCCCTGCGCCGAGGCAGACAACATAATCGCCCGGTTTGGCGATGGCGTTGATCATTTCCGCCAGATGGTCCGGGCTGGACAGCGGTACAACAGAGCGATGCCCACGTTCACGCAGGCCTTCAATCAGCTTGTCGCGCGTCACATCCGGGTCCGGCTGCTCACCCGCGGCATAGATGTCCGCTACAATGACGGTATCAGCATCATTCATGCAGGTGCAGAAATCCGAGAACAGCATTTTCAGGCGGGAATAACGGTGCGGCTGCATGACGGCGATAACATTGTTCGCGCCGGCCTGCCGCGCGGCTTTCAGCACGGCAGCAATTTCCACGGGATGATGGCCGTAATCATCAATCACCGTTACACCATTGCATTCCCCGGTGCGGGTAAAGCGGCGCTTCACACCCCGGAAGGCGGCCAGACCGGAGCGGATCACATCATCACTGATATCCATCTCGGTCGCCACGGCGATGGCGGCCAGCGCGTTCTGCACGTTGTGCGAGCCGAGCATGGGCAGGCGGAACGGGCCTGCCTTACGGGTGCGGCGGGTGGAGCGGTCCGTCAGCGTGACCTCAAACGTGGCGCCCATCTTGTCGGTAATCAGTTTTTCCGCCCGGACGTCCGCCTGCGGAGAGAACCCGTAGGTGACAATCCGGTGGTCGGACATGCGCGGGATCATCTGCTGCACGGCAGGATGGTCAATGCACAGCACGGCAAAGCCATAAAATGGCACGTTGGAGACAAACTGGTCATAGGCCGCTTCCATCGCCTCGGCGGAGCCCCAGTGGTCCAGATGTTCCGGGTCCATGTTGGTCACAACGGAAATCACGGAGGGCAGACGCAGGAAGGAGCCGTCGCTCTCATCCGCTTCCGCCACCATCCAGTCCCCTTTGCCCATGCGGGTATTGGTGCCGTAGGCCTCGATAATCCCGCCATTGATCACGGTGGGGTCCAGCCGCGCGGCTTCAAGTACTGCGGCAATCAGGCTGGTGGTGGTTGTTTTACCGTGTGTGCCGCCAACGGCCACGGACCAGCGCAGGCGCATGAGTTCCGCCAGCATTTCCGCACGCCGCACAACCGGGATCAGGCGGCTGCGGGCCGCAACCACTTCCGGGTTATCCCGGCTGACGGCGGTGGAAATGACAACAACCTGTGCTTTGCCCAGATTTTCCGCATCATGACCAATGGTGATGGGAATCCCCGCTGCGCGCAGCCGTTTGACATTGGCGTTTTCCGCAATGTCCGACCCCTGCACGGAATAGCCCAGCATGGACAAGACCTCGGCAATGCCAGACATGCCGATGCCACCAATCCCGACAAAATGAATCGTTCCAATGGAAAGGGGCAGGGCTCTCATGCGCTGAACTCCGTCTGGCTGGGGGGTGGCGGACAGGTGGGCGAGGGGGAAAGGTGCAAGCATTCTTCTACAACATCGGCAAGGCGTGTGGCGGCGTCCGGGCGGGCGAGTGAGGCTGCGGCGGCCGCAGCGCGCGCCAGCTCTTCCGGGGCCGTAAGGAGGTCATTCAGGCGGTCTGCCAGAGCAGCGGGGGTAAAGTCCGGCTGGCGGATCATCCAGCCCGCGCCTGCGGTGGTGATGGCGCGGGCGTTTTCGCTCTGTTCATCGCTCGCGGCAATGGGCAGGGGCACCAGAATGGAGGGGCGGCCCGCTGTGGTGATTTCCGCAACGGAAGAGCCACCTG
>VNJS01013704.1:0-10943 GCA_008042575.1 Drosophila watanabei | reverse complement strand
AGGCAAGAGTGTGCAAAAAAAAAATAAATAAAGAAATAAAAAAGAAAGGGGGAAATTAATGTAAAGGGTATTGATTAAGGGATACCCAGTACTTTTACTTAAATACATATTGCTTTTTAAATTAAGTTAGTTTGATAGAACTATAAATAGTATATATAATTTTAGATCATTACAAAAATCTACTTCCAAAATTGCATTGATTTATCTTCTTGGGTTTCTGAGATCCGAGCATTTAAACATAATAGCGGACAGACGGACAAATTGACGGACAAAAGAATTACATTTTCGGTTAAGTAGATAAAAAAATTAAAAGACAGATTGATGTCATGCTCACATAAAATTTATAAATATTTTAATAATATTAAAAAATTACTAAATTTATAAGACTAATCTGCACTTATTACTTAACCATCATACCCCATTTCTCCTTAATTACAGGGTATAATAAAACAGCTCGCACATGCGCTCAGTGTTTGCTATTGGCTTTTCTGCTTTTGCTTTGACTTTGCTTTTGCTCAATGCTGTTTTTTTTTTTGCTTTTGCTTGTTGAATTTGCTTTTTACTTGTGCCTTTGCCACTGCAGTTTTGCCGGCGAAGTTCAATGAACGCCGGGCAGTGAATGCCATAGCTGTTGTTGTTGCTGCCATTGTCGCTGCGGTTGGCTGCATTGTTGTTCTAATGAAAGTTAGATAAAATAGCAGACACACACACACACACACAGAGAGCGCGTTGTCTCGCTCTCTTGTGTTTTACATGAAGATTTATTAACTAGCACAATACCAAATGGTAGATAAATACCACGGCAGCTACAACAACTACACCCGGCATATGTTAAACAATAACAACAATGGCAACAATCCACTTGAAATGCTTTGCCTCTCCCCCTAGCACTCTTTAGCCCCTCGCTTAACTCGTTCTGTTTTGCTTTTGGCTTTTTGTTTTCTCTTTGCATTTTTATCTGGCGATTGTTTTTAATGAATTTATTTGCATTTTAAATTCCGCTGTGAGAGATTTGCCGCACTTGTCCACGCCGCGTATACGTAATTTATGCCCAACTATCTGACGCTCCCTGCTGCCGCCGTCGTTGCTGCTCTTTTTCGATGCAATTACAATATATTTTACAGGATGATTGATTGACTTGCTGCTGCCCACATCCCCCCGGCCATAACTGAGTATGCCAGTGTGTGTGTCCGTTGAGCCCCTGAGTGGCGAATGCAAATTCAAGTTAATTAAACACAAAGCTGACGATTGCCAAGCAAATCGGTAGAAATGTAGTTAAATTCCAGTATCGATGACGCTGCCAAACAGTTCAATAAACATCAAATTAAATACTTGTAAGTGCTCTGTCACAGAAATATATATATATATCAGCTAGTCCCCCGCAACCTTTAAGACGAGCCCAGACCTCTGAATGCCTCCCTGCCACCTCCTAGCTCTGGCCTATTCTTGGTTGACTGCCTGTGAAATTGCGGAAATGTTCGAAATTTAATATAGCTCTGTTCAAAGATTGATTCCCATGTTAACCAGACACTCGCACACACACATTTTGTCGCTGTGCTTTCGAGCAGAACACAGGGGCTGCGAATTGGTAGGAAAAAGGGGTCTGAATGAGGGCTTGGAGACGGGGGTAGTGGGAGCACTCTTTCCAATCTACGCTTAGTCACTGAGAAAAATGAGTGGAAATAAATCAAGAAGTTAGTTAAATATTAAATAAGCTTGATTACTTTAATGGATTTTGTCAAAGAAGAAGATTCTTAAGAGCTTACAGATTAAGACAGCATTAAGATTAAGAGAAATCTAAAATATAGCTAGAAGTTGATTGTGTCTGGAGAAAACTTTGTATATAAAATATGCAAACAATTTAAGGGAAATAGTATCTGTAAAACTTCTTTTAGTCAAATCATTATATTAAATAATAAAGGCAAGAGTTTTGTAAGAAAAGGGAATCATTGATTATAACTTCTAGAACATCTTTGTTTATCTCAACACCACAAAACTATTTTTAGAGTTCCTTAAAAGTCTTAATCTATAATCTCATTTTTTTACTCCATATTTTGTTTATTTTAATGGCAATTTATATTCCTGCTTTGATGCTTCAAGTGTAGTACGACTGTTGCTGCCTTCTGTTGGTTTGCGGTTCTCTTTTTTTATGCATTGTTTTAGCACCATTTGCGTTCTGCCATCTTTCTAAAGCGCACTCTTTGTGCTGCAGCTGTTGCTGCTGTTGCTTTTGCTGCTACTGCTGCGCCTCCGAGTTATGGACTGCGGTTTTTGATTAAAAACATTGCCCCAGCCTCAGAGCCCGACTCGCTCCCCATTGTTCAGCGAGCGTAACGTGCAACAGGGGCTCTATAAAGGTGGGGGTGGGGACACCGAGAGCACAATGGAGCGTCGTCTGGATGATCGGTTCATAAATATTTTGCCAATGCCACACTCCACCCTCGCAATTTTCCACCCCCTCCTCCCCCTTTTCCTTTTCTTTCACTCCCTGTAAGAGTTGGTTTTGCAAAGAAATTGCTACTGCTGGCCACAGTAAATTAATTGACAACTTTTATTAGAAAATAGTTGCAGTGGCAGACGTAAAATGGAAAAACTGCTACGGCTTGGGGCTAAGGGGGGTGGAAAACCCACGAGAAGACAGCTGCAGAGATGGGAAACTGCCGCCGGCCAACACTCAACAAAGTTGCTCGGGAAATTAGCAAACAAAGCCGCAGCAGCAGCAGCAGAAAGAAGAACGAAACAAATTCGAACTCAATTGAATGGAGTGGAGAGCGAGCACTCAGGCTCCCCGAACTGACCGGCAAACTGCAGGCTCACTATATCATCTATATATATATATACACGCTTTTATATAGCCAGGCATCTTGGCCCGAGGGCCGCTTGAAGTACTTAAACTTTCGCTTTTGCCACTCTTTGTTCCCGAGCTCTTATTATTTTTAATTAATTGCATTTTTCCCGCCCGCCCCGCATGTGTGTGTGTGCAATAATTGTAAGCGCCTTAAGGGCATTATAGGAAGATAAGGGAGTTATTATGCTTAGAATAGCAATAATATTATGCAAAGTTTCCTAAGAGGATAAGTTCCAAGGATTAATTGGTTATGTTTCAGTTTAATTCCTAATAATTTACTAAAAAATTAGAGTGACTTAAGCTTAAGCTCATTAACCAAATCTCAGTTGGAAACATCAATTTTCCCCTGGCTTTCCCACTCGTGTGATTTCTCGAGTTGACTGCCAAATTAGCACATTTTCCAGCTGCATTCCGCATTGTTCGCTGCGTTGCCAGATCGCCTCTCCTCTTGGCTTTTTTCCACTATTTTTTTTTTTTTTTATTTTTTATTACTCACTAATTAATGGCAGACAATTTGTTAATTAGGGCCACGCCCACTGCCATTTCGCCGGAATGGGTGCCAGCGTGGGGCGTGGCAAGGCTGCAAGTGTCTGGCCGGATGACTGGCATCTCTAATTACCTGTAACGAGAGCAAGAAGCGAGAACGGGGGGATGAGTACGTTGGCTAGAAGCTGCCAGAACAAATCATTATTTAAAGTGGCGTCGGGCTGAGCTTTTGTCTGGTTTTTATGCACTTCACCCATATATCCGAGGAGTTTTACCCGCTTGTCAAATGCAAATGGAAATGTGGCAAGGTAAAAGTGCAGCGCACTCACTCTCCGAAGGATTTTTTAGCATTGATGATTAAGCTCGGGTCGTGACTGTGGATGCCACGGATATGTACGAGTAGATATAGTGGATATATATATACAGATAGATGCCGATGATGACGCAGCAACCTTGCAGGCACCCTTTTCCTGGCCAAGTTCTGGCCCTAAGTGCTGGGCGAAGTGCCAAAGTGAAAAGGGACAGCAAATTGCATTCAGCTTGGAAATAACTTAATTCGAAATGAAACGTATTGAAAACCAAACCCGAGTGAACCAAATTGAACTGAGCTGAGTCAAGTTGCATTGCGTGGCAGCGCAGAACCGCCGCCTTCGAGGCCAAAATGCACTTTAAAAAAATTATAAAACAAATTACTTGAATAAATTTTTCAATCAATTTGATTCTTGTTATTATTTTTCTAGCTTATATGGCTTGGCTATAACTTCAGAGTGCTGCATAAAACTAATGCCATTCAAAGTCATATCAGAAATTTAAAAGATCATTCTACTAGCCATAAAAAGACTTCATATTTAGATGTTAGATATTCTTCAGAGCCAAGTTAACTAGGTTAAAGCCTTAAAAAACTTTATTGAATTGAAGCTTTTGTAAGCAAACTGAAAGTATCTTTAAAGTTAAGGAAATATATTGAATTAACATTAAATGCCAAAGAGTTTTAACAAATGCAATATCGGCCTTTAAGAGGGAAGAGGAAGTAATTACATTAAGAATGAATGGTTAATTACTTACAGATTTTAGTTTTATCTAAATAAATCCATTACATATCTAACTCATGACCTTTTAATTTAATTAATATACTTCGAAATAGAGGAAACACCAAAGTTATCTTACACTTATCTTCAATCTACCTTCAGCTTTCCTAAACTCAAACCTTGAAGACATCCCTAAGACATCACTAAGCCTAAGTAAATCAATCTATCGATTTTGAGTCTGAGACAATACAGAATATTGTTTAATTGCTAACTTGAATTTCTCCAAGTACATTTGGCTTTGGCAGAGCAAACAGCAAGCTCTAAGAGCTCGGCAATAGCTGTTGATTATGTGCCCAAGGGAGCTACGCAGAGTGGGGGAAGCTCTCCTCCGGCGATGGGTGGAAAATTGGGCGGTGCGACATATTGATGAACTGCATTACTCGTATCTGCGGTGTTGCCGGCATCTTCGGCTGATAATGATGCTGATGCAGCAGGGCAAACAACACCCGAAGCAGCCTGGAACCCAAGCCCAGCGCCCAAACAACTGCGAGTGCAGTTCAAACAAATTGCAGCAGCCCCGCAGCTGAGCAGCTGAGCAGAGAGAGATGGCAAAAAGGGCACTGGAGAGATGAAAATGGAAAATGGAAAAAGCAAAGCGCAGCAGCAGCAGTAGTGGAAAAACTAATAGCTTCACTCAGGCTTCTGGCATTGACAGCTAAATGTGCGCGGCAAATGCAATTTGCAGTTTGCAGTTTTGCGGCCAAAAGGAGCTGCAGCACTTTCTAAGCAAATAGCCAAGTCAAACTCTTTAACGAAAACCAATCCAGCCAGCTGCAGGCCAGTCGTCCGTATCTACGTATCTCTGTATCTATGTATCTGCATCTAAACAGTGAACAAAAATTATGACAAACCAGTGGAGTAAATTTTCAATTTCCAAATTCAAATTTAAAGCTAAATTTCCTTTTTTAAGTACCAAGAAAACAGAAAAAACGTTTCCCCACCATAGAAATATTATTGGAACAAAAACATGGCATACTTTTCGGCGACTTTCTGCAGATTGAAGGAATTTCTTAAATATTCTCTCTCCCATTTTTCTGTAACATAGACCCTTTTAGACTTTTCTCTCTCTGTCCTTCTATGTATCCTTAAGTGCTCTGTGTTTTTCGTAACCAGACAGACAGTCAACACGTGGCCAAGCGAATGATTACGATACTCGCAATGAGTAGTACTCCTACCCCTGAAGAGGAAGCAATCTGACCACCCAAAGGGCCAATTGCAAATGCGGAAATATGCGAGAGAATGCAGTGAAATAGAAAAATTAAGCAACTGTCAAATCCTATAACGCATAACGACGAGTCGGGTCTCCGGTCTGGGGTCTCGGGTGCTGGGGGGGTTCGGTGGCTCCGGTGGGTGAAGGCAAGTGCTCTGCTGACAGCGTTCGACATCCCAGTAAAGGCGAAATTTAATAGCACTCGGCGAGCGAAAGAGTGGGCTAGTGGCCACGGCGAAAGAGACGGAGCGCACTCTGTGTGGACTCTGGTTAACTGGAGCAGCCATAAAAAGCAGCAAAAACACAACTGTTGACAGGAGGGTTAACACAGCAACAGGGCGGAGCGGGGAGCCACGGCACTCGGTTGGCAATCGGATAGCCGTTGCATCCCCGGCCCACACTCTACGTTGCTGCCTGCTGCTGCTGCTGCTGTTGCTGCTGTTGTTGCTGCTTCCTTTGCAGAGCTTTTGTTCTACCCTTCTGGCCAAGTGGATGTTATAACTTGGTAATTCGATTTGCACAAAGTATTTTCACTGGGCAGCACAGGGACTGGGACAGGGAAAGGCGAGTTCGGTGATGATGCTGCTGCTGCTGCTGTCTCTCTTCATTGCATAAGCGCATTTTACAGTACAGTTGCGCCCACAGCAGCAGCAGCAGCACAGTAAGCGAAATAAATTTAATTTCTTTGATATTATTTAACTACAATTGAAAGTAAATAATGTTTAGATAATTTTCCTAGTTCTCACCTAATTTATTTTTCATTATATATTCTTCCTTATTAATTAGTTTGTGGCTAAATTTCTTGCAGTGCCGCAGCAGTGGCAGCAACAACATTATCAAGAGGCAAGCATTATCAAAGGCGAACGACAAATCGGTTGCCAGTAGCCGGCAGCCAAGCCGGCAACAACTTTGCAACAGCAGCAGCAGCAAGAGCAACAACAACTGCAGCAGCAGCAACAGCACCAACACAAGCAACATTGCGGTTGCCAGACTCATTCTTGCTGCTGTTTAGTGCTCTTTGTTGCCGTTGCTGCGGCATCTTGTTGTTGCCGCCCGATGTTGCTGCCTGGCATCATCAAGTTACGTTCTTGTCTCATTGCCGCGCTTATCGCGCCATGTTTTGTTGTTGCGCAAATCGATTTGACGCCGTCTCCTTGGCTCGCCATCGTCATCGGTCCATCGTCTTCGCTCAAGTGTCAATTTGTAGTTGTTGTTGCTGCTGCTGCTGCCATTGTTGTTGCCGTGGCACGCAGTGGGTCTTGCATATTGATGGGGCAAGCCCCCAATGCTCAATGTTAATAATCGCTGGCTGCAATCAACAGTGCTGCCGTGAATGCAATGTCTGTTGCTGCTGCTGCTGCTGCTGCTCCTGCTGATGGTGATGCTGCTGGTGCTCCCTTACCAAGGGGATTCGTGCTCTGGTTTATCCCTCTGCGGCTTCGCTCCTTCATTAATTCCTACAAATTAATTGTTTCTCGTGCATTTTTTGATGCTCGCGCCGAAGGGCCATTCATTTGAGTAGTAGAAGCTGCCTTCGTTTCCCCGCTCAAATTGAAAATCGTGCAGCTTCATCGCATCCCACTAATGACAAATAATAATTGCTGGCAATTTCTTTAATTCCACTTGAGTATAATTACTCGGACTCAGGCTTGGACTCGGACTTGGCTAGCTGGCATTATTAATAAATTGCTATTGGTTTCTCAGGCTTCCGACACTGGACACTGTGTAGTTCATTGGGAAAGCTTTGTGGCAAGAATTTTCCCTGGCCTGTAATTCCCTTTTATTAGCAGAGATGATCAAAAGAAAGTTTTGTGGGCAACTTATAACTATAGTTAACTGCGTGTGCTGTTGTTGTTATTCTTTGTGTAGGACTTTCCATTTCACAGGACTAACAACAGGTAAAAGTGTTTATTTTCCCAGCCGGTTTTCAATTTAAAGCCGCACACAAAACGAGCTTCTTGTTGCCATACACACACACACACCCCAGTGTGGGTATCAGGTATATATATATATACTATATATGTTTGTGTTCCAATTGGTTTGTGTATCGTTGATGGCGTCGTCGTGTATTTTTATACGTTTGATACAATGAGCGCAATGAATGGCTGAATGAATGCTTGCCGACTTGAATGGATGAGCAAGCGAACAAATTAAATTATGCCATGACGCGACACACATATACAAGACCGAACTCCCTCTCTCTCTCTCCTCTCTCTCTCTGAGCTCAAGCTAATTGAATTTCTCACTGTCGCTTGCAATTTTCATTATTATTAAATTTTCAACTGTGTCTGCGAGTGTGTGTGTGTGCACGCACTGTGTGTGCCAGAGCGGGTGTGTGCTTGTGTTTCGAGTGTGTTTATATTTAGTATCCGTAGTACAAAGTTTTTGCTTATTCAGGCGGAAATGAGATAATGAATGGGCCAGCTCAGCTCTCAACTCGACTGTCCGGTCTGTTCAGCTGACCGACTGACACCGAGAGCCATAAACGGGGGAGTGCGTTTCGCCAAAAAAATGAAAAGCAAACAAAAAAAGAACACACACAAAAAATGTAGTTTTATAGAAACAAATTGAGGCAGAGCTGAGCTCATAACTTAATTAAATGAATCTCTGAGCGAGTACAGTTGACAGGGGAGCGAGCAGAGCACAAAACTTGAAATAATTAAAAACCACAAGTGCTAGGCTGCAAAAGATGCCACACAGGACTGGCAGGAAAGTTGGCTCAAAGCCACATGCCGCAAGCAGTGAGAGGTGGCAGAAGGAAGCGGCAGGATACCAAGGTGGATTACAAAAGGGGTTAATCAACACATGGGCAGGGCAGCGGGGGCATGCGGCACTGTCGTGTTTATTTACGACAAGATGCTTCATCATAATCAGCCCCTGACACTTGTAGAGGCCGTCGCAAAAAAGGGCAAAAGCGACGTGGGTTGGTAGGGTTGCCGGCGATGCTGCATGTTGCATGCTGAATGCTGCATGCTGCACACACACTGCACGTGCAACGTGCAACGCCTCGCAGAGTGAAGTGGCTTAATTGAAGTGATGCTCAGCAGGAGACAAAGCCCCCGGCCAACACACCGAATTAATTAAGAAAGTAACCCAACCCCAAGCCATCGCACAGACCAAGGAAAGTCAAAGCTGGGAGCTTTGGAGCAACATCTGCCTGCTTGCTGCCTGCTGGCATCTTGGCTCTGGAATTAAGCAAGAACTCTAGCCAAACTCGTTTCGGGCCAAGACTCATCAGCATAACAATAAAGTTCTGTGAAATACGCTTATGGCCCTGCGCAGCAAACCCTTTTTAAATGGCTCTTTACATAATTCTGGTCAAGTGGGAAAACGTGGCCGCTTTGGCGCGTAGTTCTGCAACAGTTTCGCCTCGATTGAGATTCGAAATGCCAAGCGAAAGAGGAGATATCTGAGATCTGACTGCTGCCTCCACCGAAAGCACTTTAAATCGGGACTCTCTGGCAAATTGAATTTTTATGCCCAAAAAGAGACTCGAGTACAAGCGAATAATCAATTCAAAGAAATGGTTGAGGGGTGTGGAGATGGAAGAGGAGACATCAGCAACAATATTGGAACATAAAGAACACAAATAAATCACATCGTTGCCCGGAATAACTGTTATGGAGCGAGCAGCAGTCATAAAGACAAGTATTTCTGGCCTCAAAGGGGCGACTCGGGGAGAGTTCGAGGGAAATTCGGTGAAACATTTTCGCGCCTTTATGGCTGAATAAATTTTTATTCATATAATTCACTCATACACCCGCACGCACACGAATTTTCGATAAATTGAGGAAAATCAAGGGGAAAACACACACACACACATGGGGCGTGGGGAAAACTGCTGAGCAGAAAGAAAGAAAAAAATTCCAAAAGAAAAATCATCATCAAAATCACTGAACATCCACTGGGGAGAAAATGCCGGTTGACATGGGGAGGCGGGCGTCGGCTATGCAAATGGTGCTAATTTTTCAAAGGAACTGCTCGTAATCCTTAAAGGAACTGAATTTTTCTTTCTCCCTGAAACTAATATGCGTAAAATTAGAGGATGGCAGCCGTGCGAGCAAGTGGGGGGAAGTTGCAGTTGCAGAGCTAATTTCCGAGCGAGTTCCGAAATTGCGTTTGTCGCGCACTTGGCGGCCATAACTTATGTGGAAACTCAAAGGCTTAAGCCCTAATCCCACGCAGCTCAATCTGCCAAAGCACTTGAACAAAATACTCTGTGAATAAATGTTTTAGTTTAAGCTTAATTGCGGTTTTAGCTTAATTTTTAAATAATTAAAAAGGGTGCCGGATTTTGAGCATTATGTAGAAAATATAAGCAATGAACATAATGTATTTTTACTATTAAATCTATTGGAAAATATGACATTTTTACAGCTAAATTTAGCCTTTTAAAGTTCAACATATAATTTTTAGTTAACTTTAATGTTAATGTTTAATATGAACTATTTTCTTTCTCACGTCTAAGCCACATCTTTATATTTCTCACTCCCACTTCTCTTCTATAATAACCTATCTAAACTTCCTTTTTTAACCACACTTTCCATCACATTTTCTCTTATTTCTAGTTGTCACAGTTTCTTCCAGTGCATCCCCAAATCGCACCCACTCCGTGCGACATGTGGAAAAGCTTAATCAACCCTCGCATGGCCCTTTTGTAGCTCTGTCAACAGGCAAAAGCGATTCAAAAGAAAAATGCGAGCAGCAAAAAGGGAGACACGAGGGGAGAGAGAGAGGCGAGAGGCAAGAGGGCAAAAGACAAAGGACAGGGCCGAAAAGGAAAGGAGCCAGGATGCCAGGAGATGAGACTCTGGCTCAGGCTCCGGCTCCGGCTCAGGCCGGGGCAGGAAAATGAAAAAGACCAAAAACATGCCTTTTGACAGCTGCCGAAACTTTTGCATGACATTTATCACTGTCGCATAACAAATGAGCGACAGCGGCAGCAGCAGCAGCAGCAGCAACGAACATCGAAGAGTGATAAACCCCGGCATCCAGCATTGGCGGCAAAGTTTTTTCCCCCACCGATAAAAGGGGGAATCCCACCTACGTACAGCCGGAAAGAATCGGGATCGGGGCCTCCTCCAGCCTCCGTAGTCTCAAGCATAAACTTAAAGTTATCCGGAGACACAAACAGAAACCGAGTCACTGGCATGAGGTTGCGGCTGAGACAGTAAGCCCGATCTGCCCGCCCATGATATATATATGTCGGAGGTTTATTAGTTATTTGTAGTATGGCAAGTTATACAATACTAAAATAGTGGGACGACTGTATAGGCAGTTGTCAGTGTGGCTCAGTGTGTTGTTGAAGGAA
>VNJS01013702.1:0-24435 GCA_008042575.1 Drosophila watanabei | reverse complement strand
ATCGGTGCTGTTGTATCCCTGCCTGTACTCCACCGTCTGTCGCACCTCGGTCAATGACGATGGCCAGGAGAGGGCCTTCTACATCAGCAAGGAGGATCTGCAGCCAGTCACCATCTCTGTGGGTTTACAGAGGTTCTTTTAGCTTTCAAAGATCTTATTAACTTTGTTCTGATATTTGCCAGGCTGACATTGGGGATGAATCTCGAGTGCCCATCATTTCGGTGACGGCCATTCCTGTAGAGCAATGGTCCATTGACTACATCAATCCCAGTCCCGTATGTGTGATCCACGGCGAGAAATGTGCCACGCCCAAGTTCCGTTCGGTTCCAGACTCCAAGAAGATCGAGTTCGAAACTGATCACGAGCATCGTATTGCCGAGAAGAAGCCGCCATATGCCGCCCTTGATGAAAGAGTCAAACTAATCCATTTGGATAGCACCGACAGCACTATTGTGATTGAGTGAGTTTACCTTTTAATATCTATCAAAACTCTTTTTGTGAATTTTTTGATCTCTGTTCTTGCAGATCAAAGGTTGAGGAGGCCAAGCCCAACCTCTTTGTGATCCTCGTTAAGTACTATCAGCCCAATCATCCCAAGTACCAGGTTCACTACACCCTGACAGCTGGCAAGAATCAGTATGATGGAAAGTTCGACATTCAGCACTGCCCCTCGAGCTCCGGCTGCCGAGGAGTGATACGTCCAGGTGGAGATGGTGCCTTCGAGATTGATGACGAGTTCAAGTTTACAATTACGGTAAGTTTACAACAGGAAACCCCTTCAATTAATCCAAAATCTATATCAAAATATCCTTCAGAATGATCGATCTCTGGGCGTGTGGCTGGACTACTTGGTGGTGGTGCCCTTGACGCAGTACAATGATGACTTGCTGGTAGAGGAAACCTTTGACCAGACCAAGGAGTTCATCCAGAACTGCGGCCACGACCACTTCCACATCACCCACAATGCCAGTGACTTCTGCAAAAAGTCCGTGTTCTCCCTGACCGCCGACTACAACAGCGGAGCCCTGCCCTGCAACTGTGACTATGCCGGATCCACCAGCTTCGAGTGCCATCCGTTTGGCGGCCAGTGCCAGTGCAAGCCGAATGTGATTGAGCGGCAGTGCGGTGCCTGCAGGAGCAGGTACTATGGATTCCCCGACTGCAAGCCCTGCGAGTGCCCGAGCAGCGCCATGTGTGAACCCTCCACCGGCGAGTGCATGTGTCCGCCAAATGTCATTGGCGAAATGTGCGAGAAGTGTGCTCCCAACACCTACGGATTCCATCAGGTAAACTGTCTTATCCTGTCGAATATCGTTCCTGGTTAACCCTTTTGCCAAATCTAGGTTATTGGCTGCGAGGAGTGCGGTTGCAACCACATGGGCATCGCCAATGGAAACACGCAGTGCGACCTGTTCAATGGAACCTGCGAGTGCCGTGAGAATATCGAGGGCCGGGCCTGCGATGTGTGCGCCCACGGGTACTTCAATTTCCCGCACTGCGAACAGTGCAGCTGCCACAAGCCCGGAACCGAGCTGGAGGTCTGCGACAAGATTGACGGCAGTTGCTTCTGCAAGAAGAACGTCGTCGGTCGGGACTGTGACCAGTGCCAGGATGGCACCTACAACCTGCAGGACAGCAATCCGGATGGCTGCACCACGTGCTTCTGCTTTGGCAAAACTTCGCGTTGCGACAGCGCCTACCTCAGGGTCTACAATGTGAGCCTGCTGCGGCAGGTGTCCATCAGCACACCAGAGTTCCGTGCGGAGAGCATCAAGTTTGAGATGTGGCCAGTGGCAGCAGAGGAGATTCTGATAAACGAGACCACGCTGCAGGCGGACTTCACCTTGCGGGATATAAACGACGAGCGTCCCGCCTACTTTGGTGTCCTGGATTACCTGCTTAACCAGAATAGTCACATCTCCTCCTACGGCGGAGATCTTGCGTATACCCTACACTTCACCTCTGGCTTTGACGGAAAGTATATTGTGGCACCGGATGTTATCCTGTTCAGCGAACACAATGTTCTGGTCCACCAGAGCTACGAGCAACCCAACAGGAATGAGCCGTTTACCAACAGGATTCAGATCGTGGAGACGAACTTCCAGACGGTTTCCGGAAAGCCCGTTACCCGCGCCGACTTTATGATGGTCCTGCGGGATCTCAAGTCGATCTTCATCCGTGCAAACTACTGGGAGCAGACCCTCAACACCCACCTGGCCGATGTCTACCTCACTTTGGCCGATGAAGATGCTGATGGCACCTCGGAGTACAAATTCCTGGCCGTGGAACGCTGCTCCTGCCCGCCGGGCTACGTGGGACACTCTTGCGAGGACTGCGCCCCGGGCTACTACCGAGATCCCAGCGGTCCCTATGGAGGCTACTGCATTCCCTGCGAGTGCAACGGACACTCGGAGACCTGTGACTGCGCCACCGGCATTTGCACGAACTGCCAGCACGGCACCCAGGGTGACCACTGCGAGGAGTGCGTGTCCGGATACTACGGAAACGCCACCAATGGCACGCCCGGCGATTGCATGATCTGCGCCTGCCCACTGCCCTTCGATTCGAATAACTTCGCCACCAGTTGCGAGATCTCGGAGAGCGGTAACGAGATCCACTGCGAGTGCAAGCCAGGATACACGGGACCCCGTTGCGAGTCCTGCGCCAATGGCTTCTACGGTCAACCGGAGAACATGGGCGAGGTGTGCAAGCCCTGCGAGTGTTCCGGCAACATTATTCCCGAGGATCAGGGATCCTGCGACACCAGAACCGGCGAGTGTCTGCGCTGCTTGAACAACACCTTCGGAGCGGCGTGTAATCTGTGCGCTCCCGGCTTCTACGGCGATGCTGTCAAGTTGAAGAACTGCCAGAGCTGCGACTGCGACGATACGGGCACCCTGGAATGCGATCCCTTCGTGGGCAAGTGCACCTGTAATGAGAACGTCATCGGAGATCGTTGCGATCGCTGCAAGCCGGATCACTATGGCTTTGAGTCCGGCGTTGGTTGCCGGGCCTGCGATTGCGGTGCTGCTTCCAATTCCACGCAGTGCGACGCCCACACTGGTCACTGTGCCTGCAAGCCCGGTGTCACGGGACGCCAGTGCGATCGCTGTGCCGTGGATCACTGGCACTACGAGAAGGAGGGCTGCACGCCGTGTAACTGCAACCAGGGATACTCGCGCGGCTTCGGCTGTAATCCCAACACTGGCAAGTGCCAGTGCTTACCAGGCGTAATTGGAGATAGGTAAGGACACACATCGGGAAACTTTACTGTATAAATAAGTTAACTTTACCCTTAACTTGAACCAGGTGCGATGCCTGTCCCAATCGCTGGGTGCTGATCAAGGACGAGGGCTGCCAGGAGTGTAACAACTGCCACCACGCCCTGCTGGATGTCACCGATCGCATGCGCTACCAGATTGACAGTGTCCTGGCCGACTTCAACAGCGTGACACTGGCCTTCTTCACCAGCCAGAAGCTAAACTTCTACGACGAGCTGGCCGATGAACTGGAGCCGAAGGTCAAGTTGCTGGACCCAACGAGCGTGGACCTCAACCCTTCAAAGAAGGCCAACAGTGAACTGGAGTCGGAGGCCAAGTCGTATGCCAAGCAGGTCAACCAGACCCTGGCCAATGCCGAGGACATCCGCGACAGGTCGAGCACCACCTTGGGCAACATCACCACGGCCTACGATGACGCGATTAAGAGTGCGGAACAGGCCAGGGAGGCTATCGCCTCGGTGGAATCTCTGTCCAAGAACCTTGAGGCGGCGGCTAGCACCAAAATCGATGCTGCTCTTGAGCAGGCCCAACACATCTTGGGACAAATTAACGAGACCAAGATTGAGGTTGCCCCCAACGAACAGGTCCTGGAGAAGGCGCGAAAATTGTTCGAGGAAGTGAACACTCTGGTCATGCCGATTAAGGAGCAGAACAAGAGCCTGAACGCACTGCAGAACGATATTGGAGAGTTTAGTGACAAGCTGGAGGATCTGTACAACTGGAGCAAGGAGTCGCAAGAAAAATCCGCGGATGTCGAGCGCAGAAATGTCCAGAACCAGAAAGCCTTTGACAACTCCAAGTTCGACACCGTCTCGGATCAACAGCAACAGGCCGAGAAGAACATCAAGGAGGCGGGCAACTATCTGATCAATGGAGATCTCACCTTGAGTCAGATCAACCAGAAGCTGGACAAGCTGAAGGATGCCCTCGATGAGCTCGATTCTGTGAACAAGAATGTGGAGGGAGAGCTGCCCCAGAGGGAGGATCAACACAACGAAGCGGAACGCCTGACCGAGCAGGCGGAGCAGAAGGCTGCCGAGCTGTCGGTCAAGGCACAGGATCTGGCTGTCCAGTACACAGATATGACTGCCAGTGCCGAGCCCGCGATCAAGGCAGCCACCGCTTACTCCGGCATCGTTGAGGCCGTGGAGGCAGCTCAGCAGTTCAGCCAGGATGCCATCGCAGCGGCCGGAAATGCCACTGCAATCACCGATGGCATTGAGGACCGAGCCGGCCAAGCGGACAGCAGGTCAGCCGATCTGCTCCACAATGCTCGCCAGGCTTTGCAGAATGTGCAAGATGACCTGGAGCCACGTCTTGACGCATCGGCCGGCAAGGTTAAGAAGATCTCGGCCCTTAACAATGCCACCGAGCAGAAGCTGAAGGACATCAACATTTTGATCACTCAACTGCCGGCCGAGTCGCAGATTGATCTGTGGAAGAACTCGAATGCCAATGCCAGCGATGCCCTGGAAATCCTCAAGAGTGTCCTGGAAACCCTCGAGCCGGTGAGTGCCCAGACACCCAAGGAACTCGAGAAGGCCAAGAACATCAATCGGGATTTGGATTTGACCAACAAGGACATCTCGCAGGCCAACAACCAGTTGGATAACGTCGAGGGCTCCGTCTCCAAGCTGACCGAACTGGCCGAGGACATCGAGGATCAGCAACAGCGGGTGGGCGAGAAGACCCTCCAGCTGGGCCAGGACATTGAGAATCTTAAGGCCAAGGTGGAGGCCGCTCGCCAGCTAGCCAACAGCATCAAGGTGGGCGTCAAGTTCAAGCCCAGCACCGTCCTGGAGCTGAAGACCCCGCCGAAGACCAAACTCCTGGCCACTCGCACCAACCTATCGACCTTCTTCCGCACCACCGACCCGTCCGGATTCCTCCTGTACTTGGGCAACGACAACAAGACCGCCCAGTCGAACAACGACTTTGTGGCCGTGGAAATCGAGAACGGTTACCCGATACTCAACATTGATCTGGGCAACGGTCCGGAGCGTATCACCAGCGAGAAGTACGTATCGGACGGCAAGTGGTATCAGGCCGTGGTGGATCGCACCGGGCCGAATGCCAAGCTCACGATTAGGGAGCAACTGCCCTCCGGCGAGGTGATCGAGCACAGCAAGTCCGGGTACTTGGAGGGATCCCAGAACATCCTGCATGTGGACAAGAACAGTCGCCTGTTCGTGGGCGGCTACCCGGCTGCTCCGGATTTCAATGCGCCCAAGGAATTGAATGCCAACTCCTTTGTGGGCGACATCGAGGATCTGAAGATCGGTGACGAGAACGTTGGACTGTGGAACTTTGTGTACGCCGAGGACAACAAGGAGGGAGCACGGGAGCGGGATGTGCTGCTGGAGAAGAAGAAACCGGTGACGGGTCTGCGCTTCAAGGGCAACGGCTTTGCCCAACTGAAGGCCTCCTCCAACTTCAAGGATCGCTCCAGCGTCCAGTTCCGCTTCAAGGCCGACAAGGACACGTCCAATGGACTCCTCTTCTTCTACGGTCGCGACAAGCACTACATGTCCATCGAGATGATTGACGGCGCCATCTACTTCAACGTCAGCCTGGGCGAGGGCGGAGGCCTGGTCTCCGCCAATCAGAATCACTACAACGACAACCAATGGCACACGGTCCGAGCGGAACGCGATCACCGCGATGGTCTCCTAACGGTGGACGATCAGGTTCTGTCGCGCCAAACGGCTCCTGCGGAAGCCGATGAGGAGCTGCCAAGGCTCAAGAGATTATTCTTCGGCGGCCACCCGAGACGCCTCAACAGCTCGCTCAATCTGCAGCCGAACTTCGAGGGCTGCATCGACGATGTGGTGATCAGTGGTCTGGTCGTGGACCTCACGGAGTACGTAAACGGCACTGGTGTCGAGGAGGGCTGCTCGGAGAGATTCTCTACGGTGCTGTCTTATGCTCCACACGATTATGGCTTCCTGCGGATGAACAACATTAACTCGGACAATAATCTGCACGTGGTGCTGCACTTCAAGACCCGCCAGCCCAATGGCGTGCTCTTCTACGCCGCCAATCATGATCAGAGCTCGAATATTGGCCTCAGCTTGGACGAGGGTGTGCTCAAGCTGAACAGCATGGGAAGCCAGCTAATAATCGATGAGCTGAACCTTAACGATGGCGAGGATCATGTGGTTACGGTGCAGCACAACGCGGGAGAGCTTCGACTCTCTGTCGACGATGTGGAAACCAAGAGGTGGGTTGCTGCTTTCTTTCTCCAGTTAATAAGAATATTAACCTTTTTTTGTGGAACTTTGCAGACTTGGAACTCCGCAACCGCTGATTCTGGAAGGCGGTGACATCTTCTTCGCTGGTCTGCCGGACAACTATCGCACGCCGAGGAACGCCATAGCATCATTGGCCTACTTTGTGGGATGCATCAGCGACGTGACCGTCAACGAGGAGATTATTAACTTTGCCAACAGTGCTGAGAAGAAGAACGGCAACATCAACGGTTGTCCTCCACATGTTCTAGGTAAGTGAAAAAGTGGAGAAGAGACACAGTCTAGGAATCACTAAATCTTCTCAATCTCTCTTACAGCCTACGAGCCAAATCTTGTGCCGACCTACTATCCCAGTGGAGCCAATGACGTGGCTGAGAACCCCTGGAAGCCCGATGATTTGCCGCCGCTGAAGCCAGTCACATATGCACCGGCACCACAGACCACGCCCACAACCACAACTACGACGACGACGACGACTACAACCACCACGTCAACCACAACGACAACGACCACCCAGTCGCCCATCCCCTTGGACGGGGACCTGGACAGGGAGGAAGAGAAGGAGAAGGAAGCCGCCAAACCGCAGAGACCCCTGACCACACGGCCACCCGCCAAGATTAATCTGCCAAGCGACAAACGTTGCAAGCTGCCAGAGCAACCCAACTACGACGTGGACTTTGCGGAGGCGGGCTACCGCTTCTACCAAAGCAAGGAGCAACGACTGGAGATCAACCCACTGCCGGCTAAGCTGCGTCGTCACCACGATGTGACCTTCTCCTTCCGCACTGATCATCCCAACGGCCTGCTCTTCTACGCGGGCAGCAAGCAGCACGAGGACTTCATCGCCGTCTATCTCCTGGACGGTCGCGTGTACCACACCGTGCGCGTCGGTGCTCTCCTCCAGGCGAATGTCAGCAGTGAGGTGGAGCTCAATGACGGCAAGTGGCACACCGTGGAGGCGATACGCACCAGCCGCCGGGTTAGCCTGCTCATCGATCGCGTGGAGCAGGCCGGCACATTGGAGCTGAATGCAGATCGCAGTCCGCCGGTGCTGGCCATCGAGGCGCCAATCTATTTCGGTGGCGTCAACAGCTTCATCGAGTCCAAGGTGCGTAACACCACCGGCTACAATCCTTTGGCCCCGTATTACAACGGTTGCCTCAAGGACTTTAAGTTCGATAGCGTGGACCTGGAGCCGCCGCCGGCAGAATTTGGCGTGGTTCCCTGCTCCGAGCAAGTGGAACGCGGAGTCTTCTTCAACAGCCAGTCGGCGTATGTGAAGCTCTTTGATCGCTTCACTGTCGGCACGGAAATGACGATCAGCTTCGATTTCCGGCCAAGGGATCCCAACGGTCTGTTGTTCTCCGTGCACGGCAAGAACTCGTATGCCATCCTCGAGCTGGTGGACAACACACTGTTCTTCACGGTCAAGTCCGATGTGAAGAACATTGTGACCACCAACTTTACGCTGCCGAATGACGAGAGCTTCTGCGATGGCAAGACCCGCAACGTCCAGGCCATCAAGTCCAAGTTTGTCATCAACATCGCCGTGGACTTTGTAAGCTCCAATCCGGGCGTGGGCAACGAGGGATCTGCCGCCACCAAGACCAACCGACCGCTCTTCATGGGCGGCCACTTGGCCTTTGCCAAGGCACCGGGCATTAAGACCAGAAAGTCCTTCAAGGGCTGCATCAGCCGGGTGGAGATCAACAAGAAGGTGGTCAACATTACGCCGAGCATGGTAGTCGGCGACATCTGGCAGGGTGTCTGCCCCCTCAACTAGAAAACGGAACCCTGGAAGATCTAAAAGGACCAATGATACGAACAAGTTAAGATGCGTTAAGATGCCAGGGAATAAACGAAAAGTTGATGACAAATCCGCAAGATAAAGGACAACGAACGAACAAAACTAAATCGAACAAAATCGACGGGTCGTGGCTATATAGTCCGGAGGTACCAACGATAATGGGCCTCGGCAAAGCCGCCAGTCGTATATATATCTTAAAACTATAAGCCAAACTTTTGTGCCAATCTATTAAAGCCATATCTACATGTGTAATATCTGTACTCTTTGTACTTTCTCGAGCTCTTCAAGTTTGCTCATTTTTTTAACTTTGTATTTTTGACGAATCAATAAATATCATCATTTGTATCCAATTAAAAGGTGGTTATCTTCTTTTGGGTATATAAGGAGCTATACGGATTTGTCATCAATCCTCATTGATGGTCTTTTTCCAGTTCTTGTTGTTGGTCTCTCCATGTTTCCTTTGTACTAAAATTTGTCCTTTGCTGGGATTTTACTTTCACTTTCAATCTTCTCGACATGATCGTTCCCTTAAAAATAATCTCTTTTGTTGATGGTAATGTTATACATACATATTTATTCAGATATATATATATTCTTTTCAATTTACACAATCTCGTTAGTTGAATTTTTAAATTGGAGTTGCAGTTAAACAAATATTCAAACTCCAGAAGGATACTCGCTAGTTGGCCAATACAGCTAGATGTAAGGATATTCGCATGCACTTCATATATATATATATGTGTATATATGCATAGGTTGTTGTTTATAAAGTTTAATGTACGCATGTATGTATATATGTTTAATCAATTTCGTTAGACATTTGGAGAGGTCTATTACAAGAACCGAGTGTGCTTTGAATAGACCTTATAGAGTTGTGTGTGTTGTTTACAATTTAAACAATATTAACTAATATTGGTAATTGGTTTCGTTTTAAGAAAGGAAACAAAAAGAAGTGTATGTGTGTGTTGTGTGTGACTAAAAACAATTGGTTTGTTCTTATCAATATCAAAATTATATATTACATATACACGTTTAAATGTTGTAATAAATATCAATTAATAATTCCCTAATGCACGAATCTTTTGTTTTGATTTCTCTTCATAATTTCTTGTCCTAGCTTTGTTTTTTTTTTTTAGATTTTTCCCTACTCTTATTTGGTTGTTTTTATACCCTATACACGCTGTGGTGAAAAATAATAATAATATTTCATTTAGACCAAAAACCTATGCTGCATAAAATCTATAAATATATTTCTGTTTTATATAGTTGTTTTGTATGTATATGTGTTTGGTGTGTGTATGTGTGTGTGTAGTTGTTGTTTGCTTCTGCTGTTGTTGTTGTTTTTGTTGTTTTTGTTGCTTGTTTTTACTGCTTAAACGCTAATCACTAAGATCACCCGAGAGAGATACAAACGCACGCGAACGCGACCGGATTCCGCGATGAATCCGGATTAAGGTACAACGAAATCACGATTTTTTCATTTAGTTTAGTTTCAGCTTTAGCAATTGCTTCACTTTTTTTTTAGTTAGACCGATTTTATATCATTATTTTTATGCCTATCAAGTATTGCGATTGTTATTATATTTGGGACTCGGGGGCGAAAGTCCCTTGTTGTTGAGTTGAGTTTACCGCGACGCGAACGAACGACCCGAAGTTACTTTATTATCACACGTTCCCCCATTTTCAAAAAGGTTTAAAAATAAAACGAAATAAAAACACAAACGTAAACACGGTTTGCATAATTACATAATACTATTACTTAGATTTACTTTCTTTTGTTTTTCTTGCTTCGACTGAGTTTAGTTTAGTTTAGTTTTTCCCTAGTCATATATTTTTTCGTATTTTTTTTAAGTTGTTCCGCGACAATTTCAAAGACTTTTGTTTCCATTTAGTTTTAGTTTAAACTTTACACCTAATCGTATAATCGTAAAAAATTTGTTCTGTACAATTCATTAGACAAATGATAAGGCCTATACAAATTATAGCAAAAAAAAAGAAAACAATAAATGAAATAATAATAGTTAATGATTTAATTAATTACAATTGTCCTTAAACAACGAAAATTATATAATAATACTTTAAAAAGTGATCAGTCAATGGTTGCTTTTGTATTCAGTTAAAGGATCGTACAGAAATAAATAGATCATGATTGATACTCAACAAAATCCTAATCTCGAATATTATATATTTCCCTATTTGCTCGAATAAAAAAAAATATGTATTAAAAAACACCTAATTTTGTATATGAATATCATTCATTTAGTGTATAAGTAAATTTGTATCAGTAACAGTTGCAATATTATCGTTATCCTTGTATTATTTTCCTTCCCGATTTCCCGATTTTCATTTACCCGACGAGTTATCACGATGATACGACGATTACGAATTACGAACGAACGAACGAGCGGCGAATACGCGAACGCGAACGCGAAACCGTTATAAACCCGAAACGCGACGATTTTTTTTGTTTTTCGAATTTTTTGTATTATTTTGTTTGTTTTTACGAAAGTGCTGGGGTTCAAGTGGTGAAATTCAAATCGCTTGTTTTTCTGTGAATGAGTGTGTGCTGTCTGAACGGAGTTGTTTTTCAGTCTTTGCTTGATTTCAGCTGAAATTTTAGTTTGCTTTTTACATTTGATTTGATTGATACTTTGTTTTTTTAATTTCACACTTGGCCCAACGCTTTCATTCAACGATTTTTTTGTTTAGTTTATAATTACCGCGACACGAACCCGCTATATTATTTCTCTTTAAGACGATTTTTTAGTTTTTGTTATTATTATTATTGGCTATGAGAGAAACACCCGTGTGTTTCTCGCATAATTAAACTCTATTTTTCGGTTTTTGAACTAAGCTGGTTTTGGGTTTTGTCTATTAGCACTTGAATCCGGGGTTAAGTACGGCCGGAACACAGGATTATCTTTCAGCGGACAGACGATGAAGAACTTCTCTGTGGATCTAAGATCCTTTAGTGTTTTGTGTGGGGGTTAGGCTCTTCTCTATAAGATTTATATATATATATATCGATATATGTTTTTCGTGGTTAAATGTACGGTTATGCTGTTTTCTTTTTTTTTTTAGCTTTTAGTTGTTTTTTTTTTCTATAAGGTTAAATTTCAATATTAACGTAGCATTCGAACAGCATCGAATCGGATAACTTAACAGGCTAAAGATTAAGACGACGACACGCTTACTACGCATACTTGTACATAATTGTCTAGTTAAGATGTTTTGCTGCTTGCTTGCTGGGTGGTGGTGGGTGTGGGATTCCTTAGCTCATTAGCATTCCCGGCCTTAGATGTTGTACATGGTGGCCAGGCGCTCGGCCAGAGTTGGCGGGAATTGATCCACAAATCGACGCCAATTCTCTTCACCCACCTGGGTCTTGAAGCCGTGGAGAATCTGTGGAAAATGTATGGATTTAATTAAATTTTTTGGGAGACGATAGTAATTTATAAACCCAATTTCTCTTGCTTACCTTTTGTATCATTTGATGCAGATCCTGCGGGGGATTCACCCACGACGCAATGGCATCGCAGAAAAATATGAAATCGGGCACCACGCCAGCTGGATTCACTGTAATCATATGACACATGCCACGGAAGGCCGAGTCCTTCTCATCGTTGTCCCGTATGTGTCGCAGCGATGTGCACCTATATTTATTTGAACAGAGCATTGAAAAAATGATAAGTAAGCCAAAAAATAATACAGTCAGCAGGCCAAGAAACACGAAAGTTGAAAAGCAAATTTGAAATTCCAGTTAAATGAAGTCAAGAAGTACATGGATGAGTCCAGAGATCAAGAGAATGGAAGGAATGGATGTGTTGTAAGCAAGGTAAGGAGGGATATAGGGGAAGAAAGAATAAGCTAGTTGTTTAAATATAAGAAATATACGTGTTACACACCACTGTCGTACAAATTCGGGCAAATAAGGAGCCACTTCAACTGGGCACACATAACCTAGACGACCGATTGTTATTGCTAAAAGGAACGGAAAAAAGTAAGAGAAATAAATCAACTGAATAAATCAATATCACACTTATAGTTCCCTCCCAATCTCAGCTAATCAATTCTATGCATGTTGTATGGGAATGAGGTTTGATTTCGTTTCGTTGCTGCTCTCTCATGCAACAAGTAACACAAACTAAAACAGAAACAGAAATGTCCAGAGCTCCACATACACACATACATAATGAATCATTATATATAAGTATATATATACATATAAACATATCGCAGACATAGAATATTTATTAGCCCCAAAAACGACTCACCTGTATTCTCCAGCAGCGTCTTGGGCGTGTTGGGTTTGTTAATGATGACAAACAGGTCGGTGAGTACCAGATGGATGTACTGCTTGGTCTCCTCGCCTTTTATGGGGAAAAACAATCGATTAGAAAAGAGATGTCTTCGCAAAACTACTCCCCAGACTCACCCAGCTTCATGCAGATCTCTCCAATGGCCCAGGTTGCATTGTTGCACACCGAAATTAGTTCAGGATTTAGGTTCTGACCCAAAATGGGAAAGAATTCGGCCATAAAGGGATGCACATGGGGAAAGCAGGCCTTGGTCAGGTCACCCAGCAAAGCAAAAGATGATTGGCGCACCTGGAATTCAATTTAAATTATTTGTTAACAATTTCTTAGCATAGTTAAGAACACTTACCTCTGGCAGAACATCCTGCATGCACTGGTAGAGCAGGTGCATGATGTTGCTGTTGGCCACCAGCGTTTCAATGTGACGATCCAGGCCCTCGGCCAGGCCAGACAGCAGATCCAGGGCCACAATCATGCGCTCCTTGTCGGGATGCTCGAATGTATGGTTTTGTTTGCACAACTAAAAGGATTTACGGATGAGTAAATACAAGAACAAACTTCGTTTCTGCACTCACCATTTCCTGGTTGATGGTCTGCTCTATCAAGGAGATGCATCTCCGGTAGACCGGATCGCAGTAGGGCAGAAAGCCCGACTGCAGGGCAGTGGCGATGCTCGAGAGGCACTCCAACAGCGGAAATAGGTCCTTGTCGTCGTCCTTTAGCAGATTCCACTTGTCAATTAGCGGCGGCATCAGTATGTCAATGTACTGCGGCTTGTTCAGATGATGGCCCACGGAATCAGCCAAAGTGCCCACGGCATCGTACAGAATTAACAAATTCTTGTGCTGGTACTTGGAGAAGGCAAAGACTAGTGTCTTGAGAATATACTCCAAGTATGGCACCAGCTCCGTGCAGGCCTCCTCCTCCAGCGTGGCGAACGCCGAGCAGGCCGCCTCCTGGACGCGCTTATTCGAGTCCAGAATGCGCTTGAGCAGCTCCTCCATCAGCGGCTTCAAGTACTGATCGTGCGGCTGGTTGACCACCCAGTTGGCGTAGCGAGACAGCGTCCAGCAGGTGATGGAGCGCACCAGGGCCTTCTTGTCCGACAGGCAGCTAATTAGGTAGGGGATCAGCTCGGGCAGGTGTTGGATCATGCCCTGCATGCAGCCCTCGGCGATGGCGCCCAGGGCCAGGACGCCGCTCTCCTTGATCACCCACTCCTGATGGAACAGTGTCTCCTTGAGAATGGGCAAGACAACAGGCAGGCAGTCCTCGCGGAACACATTCGCCAGCACATCCAAAGCGGCGGCACTGCACTTGCGCAGATTCCATTCCGATAGCGAGCTATCGTCGTCCAGCCCATCGTCAAAGTCGTCGTCGTCATCCTCCCCGGTGGCGCCTGCCTGGCCGCTGGCCTCTTGGCCGCTCTTGATTGTGTGTGTGCGGGATTTGTGGAAGCGCGGCCGGATATCCTCCTCGCGATCCGGCACCATGTCATCCTCCTCCACGTTGCCCTTGAGCAGGATTATGTCGATCTCGGAGTAGCGCATGCCGCGCACCAGAACCGGAGCCAGCTGGGACAAGTAGGGAGCCAGCACATCCTTGCAGATGCTCTGCTCGGCAAGCGACAGCCAGAACTCGGAGGCTTCCAGGGCCACGCCCTCATCGGAGTCCTGAGTGCGCAGGAGCATGTACTCAATGATCTGCGACATGTGCGGCATCAGGCGGTCCATGCGCACCTCCAGCAGCATGACCAGTCCGTGGCAGACATTCTTTCGCACCTCGTGATCCTCGTCGGAGGACAGGTGGAACAGGTTCTCGATAAAGGTGTCTATGTTCAGCATGAGCGCCTGCGACCGGTTGATGATAAACTGATTGATGCAGGCAATGGCATGTGACCGGATCTTGGGGCTGCTGTGCTTGAAGTACTGCAGGAATTTGGGAATCATCACGTTCAGGGGCCGGTTAAGCGCCGCCGAGTCCAGGATATCGGCGGAATCCTCACAGATCTTCTGCAGCGCACTGAAGGCGCCCTCGCACACATTATAGTCCTGGTTATCCAACATTTCGCAGAGCGAGGGCAGCAGCTGCGGCCAATTGTGGAGGCCGCCATTGCTGGCAATGGTAGTGATCAGGATGCCGACGGTGGCCCGGATCAGGGGCGAGGCATCGCCCACGGCTTGCAGGCACTCGTGCTTGATGTACTCCACAATCTCCGGTTGCAGCGTGCTGCCGTGCATGCGGATGTTGTTCTTGAGGATTAACCCGCTGAGGGAGCGCGTCGGCTCGTCCTCGGTCTTCAGCTTGGTCAGCACGTAGATGAGATAGTTGTTGAAGTCTGGATAGCGATTGAACTCCTCAAGTTTCTGTGGCAATGAGCGAAGCAGTATGAATTACCGGATTACCAGATTACCAGGAAAGCAGCTGTGTGTTCGTCTGGGGAATTACTCACCATTTGTACCGCCATCTGGGTGGCTGTGTCTGGTGACTGCGACTCCTTGAGGATCGCTATGATCTGCTGCAGACCTTCTCCTTGTGGTTCCCACGTCATCTTGCTGCTGCCGGAAAAATAGAGATCGGATTGAGTCGGGTTAATGCCCTTCGTCGGGGGTAGAAAAGTAACAAGAAGAAGAGCGCCCAGCGAGAGCGCGAGCGAGTGGTCGAGGCCACTCACGCACACAGGCGCACTTGACAGCAGCAGCACATACAAGCACATAGAATGTCGGCTGATATGATATTTACATCATCTGTCCCGCATCTGCCATGTAAAACTGTCCCCAAAGCGTTTATTTTCATCTGCCTGCGGCGGCGGGGCGAGCGAATTCCTGCCCAGAGCCAAGAGTGAAAAACCCCAAAAACCGAACCGTACCCGCCCGCCTGCCACCGCCATATTCCACGGACCACTCGACACGCCCCTGAAAAACACATTTCCGCGCACGATTACCGTTAGTAAGTCCCCCCAACTCACCTTTGGGTGCTTTAAAACTAAAATGGGTGGAAATATTGCGAGTTTTCCAACTATTTTCTCTTTTTTTCACTTTTTCTTTGCACAATTAGTAGAGATGTGTTCGGTGTGACCGTGGTGTGCGCTGGGCAATATGCCATAGGGATGGGAGCGTGCCGTCACGTTCAAGTTGATAAGAATGGTATCATGCACTCGAATAAAATTATTACTCGCTCTTATTTTATAATTAATTCGATATTGAAACGAAAGGAATATAGGTGTCTTAAAACTACAAAATCTAGTATTTCTATATATGGTTATTTTTATTCTATTGTTAGGATATTTCTTCCTTTTATTTTTCTTCATTTTAAATTGTATCGTTTGTATCTTTATTAATTTCTGTTCAAAACTAGATACATTTTCTCGTGCAACAAAATACTTCTCGCTGTAATCACGATTTCGGTCACCTCTAAGGTGCACTCGTTGGTACGGCCACACTTTCACTAGTTTAGAGTGCCCGCATTCGCCACCCTGTGTCAAAATTGTTTGGGTTTGAGGCCAGACAGAAGAGTCATTAATTTTAAACAAAGGACCACGCTCAGGACATTCATCCCGGGTCAGACAAAGCCGCATCTCGCTTTCCCCACGGTCGAGTGAAAGTTCTTCGCCTGTCGCATCTCAACATCCGAAGCGACCGGACATGAACAAGCGCAACCATGTGAGGAAACTCCTCCAGTGCGGAGACAAAGCAAAGGAAACTAATGTGTGGAATACTTGATTTCTCTTGCAGATCCGCCTGCCGCCAGAGGTGAATCGGCTGCTGTACGTGCGGAATTTGCCGTACAAAATCACCTCCGATGAAATGTACGACATTTTCGGCAAATTCGGAGCCATCCGCCAGATTCGTGTGTAAGTGAACACTATTTTTTTTGTGCCGTGGTGTGAATCCTCTATAGATTTCTGTATCCTCCTGCAACAGCGGCAACACACCGGAGACGCGTGGCACCGCCTTCGTGGTCTACGAGGATATTTTCGACGCGAAGAACGCCTGTGACCATTTATCCGGCTTTAACGTGTGTAATCGCTACCTGGTGGTGCTCTACTACCAGTCCAACAAGGCCTTCAAGCGCGTGGACATGGACAAAAAGCAGGAGGAGCTGAACAACATCAAGGCCAAGTACAATCTGAAGACGCCGGAGGCTCCTTAAACCAACCAGCGGCAGCGGCAGGCGGCGGACCATTTCCATCAAACATTTTCCACTGTTTAGGGAACTTCTTGCTCTATACTATATACAAAATTTTTGCTATCTACTTGTAGATTTTTTTGATCGCATTTTGTATCATTTGAATCTAATCATTATCATCCATCCATCCATCACTCCATCTATCATATGAGCGGCCTATCCGGCCGTTTGCAATCATTTTACGACATTAAGCCCACTCTCTCATCAAAAATAACAAGCAAGTAAATGTAAAAATAAAAAAAAATCGAAAACATCAAGAAGGGAAGATTATTATTATTGTTCTTTGTTACTTTATTTTCTTAAAACTAAGATAACAATTTGGAAATAGTTAAATATTAACCAACGTTTGATGTCTCCACCATTTTTTGGAAGACATTAAGCCTTAAGATTCCTTTTCGGCTGCCGCCTGATACTGTTCATAGGTGTTCTGTTGCTTCTCCAGGGTCCGAAGCTTCTCCAGATCCTTGAGCTCTTCCTTGGCAGCCTCGGCTATCTCCTGTCGCATCGCCTCCACTTTCTGTCGCCGTTCACTCTTCTGCATCGCCTTTTGTCGCGCTCTATCCGTGATTTCCTTGGGTGGTTTCGGTGGCTTCGGTGGTTTTTCATAATGCACCTTCTGGTGGCGGATGAGAGCCGCCTCCTGGCGAAAATGCGTCTTGCACACCTTGCACTCGTACGGCTTCTCACCGGTATGTATCCACTCGTGTTGCTTCAGGGACTGCGAGTTTGCGAAACGGCGCGCGCAGAAGCGGCACTCAAAGTCCTTAACCTTTTCGTGGACGCTCTTGTAGTGACGCTTCATGTTGCCGAGGTTATTGAATCCCTGGCTGCAGCCGGGGCAGAGGTGCATGCCCTCCTTCTGGACGAATTTCGTACGGACTGGCGCCTCGCTGGGCGGCGGCAGTTGAACAGTGGGAATGGGATTAACCACCGTGCCTGCCAGTTGGGACAGATCCACGCGCTCTACGCGCCGCGGGTCCTTGGGTATAGTGGCCACCGATTCGGCGCACACTTTCAGCAGCTGATCGGCATCCACTTGAACCTCTCCGGGTTCACAGTCTCCCTGCCGCTGGCGATAGGTCTCTAGAGCCCTCTCCACGCTCTTCTCGTGGATCTTGAGGTGCTTGGTCAGGCTCTCCGTGTACAGGAACTTCTTGCCGCAGACCTTGCACTCGCACCGCTTCTCCCCGGTGTGCGTCATCTCGTGGATCTTGCAGGCATGCGACTTGCCAAAGGTCTTCCCACAGTACTGGCAGGCAAAGTTCCGGATCTTCTCGTGCACAATCTTCACGTGGCTGTCCAGGGCGCGTTTCGTGTGGGTGGCATGGTCGCAGATGTGGCACTTGAACTGCTTCTCCTGGGTGTGCGTGAGGAGGTGCTTGCTCCACTCCTGCCGCGTCGTCTTGCCCACGCCGCAGTACGGACACACGTAGTTCTTGATGCCCGCGTGCCGCAGGAGATGATTCTTCAGGGCGCTGTTGATGTGGAAGCCCTTGCCGCAGATGTTGCACGGATACGGCAGCTCCTCGCCCGTGTGCTTGTACATGTGCTTCTTAAGGGCCACCGGACAGCGAAAGACCAGGCCGCACTCCGCGCACGGCTGATCCGCCCGCGGAGCACTCACCCTGGCCTGGTTGTGCACCTTCTTCAGGTGGATCGTCAGCAGGCGGAGGCGGGGAAAGACCAGCCGGCAGCCCTCAACGGTGCAGGGAATCTCATCCGCCTTCTTGGTGTGCGCATAGTCCACGTGCAGCCGCAGGGCACCAGCCGTGGTGAAGCCTGCAATCGGTGGAAAAGGATAAGAAACACACTTTGAGAGGATCTAGGGGTAGGTTTACCTTTTCGGCAGCTCTCCTCAGCGCACTGAAAGGGCAGCAGGTCGTTGTGGTGCTTCATATGTTCCTCGTACTTTGACGACTTTTTGAACTTTTGCTGGCAGATTGGACAGGTGATAAGGTGATGGGGAGTCCTTCTCCGCGTAGCCAAGGGTTGTTCGTCGTCGCTGGAGAAGCTCTTCTGCGCCTCCTGTTCATTCTCTTCACCCGAGGAATCCTCTCGGTTTTGCACCTCCGGTTCCCTGTCCACCGTTTCCAACATCTTGAACACCTCCTCCTCGTTGTCAATCATCTCTAGCTTGTGGTTGAGGAGAGGATCGTAAATGGACTGCTCCTCTTGCCTGCCCATCGAGTCAGTTTCCTCCGCCACAGGCTCGAATTGTCCAACGGGAATCAGCTGGCTGCTGGCTACCATCTCCTTCAGTCTTTTCTGGGAACCCACACACTGCTCCTGGAAATCATGGAGCTCGTTCAGCTTCCCGAAGCACAGGTGGCAGATTTGGCGTGGAAAGCCATCCTGCGCATCCACCTCCATCGACGTGCAAAAAGTCAGTTTCTTGGCCAGATCTGGGATCAGGAACAGGTCATGGCCTATCCCCTGCTCCAGGTGGACCAGACAGGTGCGGCACAGTGAGTGGACGGAGTACTGGAGCTCCTTGGTGCCCATTTCTCCGGGAGCAGGGCAACCCGAGCGACGAAATCAAAACAAATTTGTTGCAGTGTGCTGGCTAGTGTGACCACCGCATACAAATAATTAACCCCTTTCGGTGCCCTGGGTCGGAAAAGGAACATAAAGGTTGGTTATTTATTCATCTGTAAAATTATTATTAAAAAAAAGGAGATAATTAAGATTCATTTTATTTAAAATTTATAAATATAATTATGGATAATAAATAAGTTAATAAAAATAAGCAGCTATAAAATGTATGTATGTATAATTTGTTATTTATTGGTTTTACATTTAAAACAATTATTTATCAATAATTCACGATTATGCGAAGAAATAAATAGAAAAACAACATGTTTTATACGCCTGAAATGTGTAAAAATAAATAAATAAATAAATAAAAAACTGGCAGAAAACTCTTGCCACTATAAGGGTTAATGTCATTTCACTACAAAAACACCCAGCGAGTCCCCACCTCAAGCGAATAACTCGCTGGAAAGTCGTTCTTGTCTTATTGCTTACTCGCCCGTTCCGAACGTCGACGAGTATACAATTTTTTCTGTGTCAATATTATTTTTTTACTGTTGGCTGGAGGGACGCAAAGCAGACGAAAATTGCCCAATCCCGCAGTGCCGCTCGCGAGAAACCCCAACATGGACGTGGCGCGCACCTACTCGATTCATAGCCTGTGCAGGATTTGCCTTAACCACTTGCAGAACGACGCCGTCTACGACCTGTACTTGGTGCCCGGACTGGCCAAGAAGCTTTGCTTCTGCACCTCGCTGTCCGTGGAGCAGAACGATGGCTTCCCCAAGAACCTGTGCACGCAGTGCTACACGAAGCTCACTGAGCTGCACGACTTCCAGCGCCTGTGCGTGGACTCGGTGCAGAAGTTCCAGGATTTGGTCGCCAGCAACGCCTTCGCCTGCCAGAGCAACTTCGATGTGCTGGACCCCAGTGTGTCCGTGCACGACATGCCCGGCGAGGAGGAGGAGAACATCAACTATGACCCACTGCTGAACCACAAGATGGAGCTGATCGAGAACGAGGAGGATGTGTTCAAGATGCTGGAGCACGTGGACAAGGAGGCCGAAGAGGTGGAGAACGGCACCAAGAAGGAGGAGGAGGACGACAAGGGCGGCGTCAGCCACATCAAGATCTTCAACGACGACTCCTCCATCGAGAGCGGCAACGACAACGACCGCGATCTGGACTTTGAGCCGAATAGCAGCGACGACGACATTCCGCTGGCCCAGCGGCTGCGAGGACCTGCTCCAGGATCATCATCCCAGCAAGCCCGCCAGCCCACGTACATCAAGGCGACGGGTACATCAAAGCCGCGGGGCAGGCCCAAGAAGATAAAGCCACCGCCGCCGGACGATGATGACTTCACCAGCGCCTCCGACGACTCGGATGACTCGGAGGACGACAACAACCCGGACGGAACGCCCAGGGAGAAGCCGAAGAGGAAGCGCATTCCCGCCGACGAGCGCCATCTGCACCGCATCATCGACTGCCACATCTGCCACCAGAAGTTCAAGAAGGCGATCCGCTACGAGGAGCACATGAAGTACCACAACGACCTGCTGCCCTTCCAGTGCAAGGTTGAGACCTGCAAGAAAGGTATGTCCTAACCTTAGTGCTCTTTTGACAGAGATCTAATACTCTCACCCCCTTTCAGGCTTCACTACGGCCAACGGCCTGCGCATCCACATCGACCACGCCCACACCGAGCTGTCGGAGGTGCACACTTGCACCGCCGAGGGCTGCGGCAAGACCTTCCCGCGCGTCCGCCTGCTCACCTTCCACATGAAGAAGGTCCACGGCCTGACCAAGGCGGCGGCCCCGCTGCGGGACTTCCCCTGCACCGAGTGCGACACCGTCTTCCGCTGCCCCACGGCCCTCAAGAAGCACATGTACAAGCACACCGGCGAGGAGCTGCCGTATCCGTGCAACATCTGCGGCAAGCGGTTCGTGATCAACAGCGCCCTGAGGGATCACCTGATGCGGCATGCGGGCATCAAGAACCACGTCTGCCCGTACTGCGGCGTGGGCAAGACGACGCGCCAGGAGTGGAACGCGCACATCCTCACGCACACCAAGGAAAAGAAGTTCAAGTGCCGGCAATGTGACCACGCCTCCCACAACAAGCAGGCCCTGTCCAACCACGTCAAGGTGGTGCACGAAAAGCGCAAGGACTTCGCCTGCCAGTACTGTGGCAAGACGTTCGGCAAGTCGCACGCCTGCAAGGTGCACGAGCGGAGCCACACCGGGGAGAAGTGCTGCGAGTGCAAGATCTGCGGCAAGATCTTCCTCTGCGAGAAGAGCCTCACGAAGCATCTGAAGACGCACGAGAAGCGCGACCTGCCGCCGGCGGAGCCCCTCCGCCAACAACTGAACATTCCCATGCCCGGCCAGATGGCGGGCCAAATGCCCGGCCAAATGCCGATGCCGATGCAGATGCAGGGCCAGGCGGGCGATGGCCTGCTGCAACAGATGCAGCCTCCCAATCAGATGCCCAGCGATGACATGCTCAAGGCGTGCGGCGGCGGGTCCGCCGCAGGGCCTGCTGCTGCTGCGAAGCCGAAGAACTCGCGTCGCGTACAGCGGGTGGACATTGCTCAGCTGGCGGGCACCGCCGTCAATCCCATACCCTCGGTCTCGGTGCCGTCATGGTCGCCGCAGGTGAACTTTACCAAGAAGGAGGGTCAGCACATCTGCCCGGGCTGCGGGCGTGGGTTCAACAATATTGGCAACATGAAGCTCCACTACAAGATCATCCACGAGAAGGTCAAGGACTTTGCCTGTCGCTTCTGCCCCAAGCGGTTCTCCAAGGCACAGATCCTGCGTCACCACGAATGGATCCACACCGGCGAAAAGCCGTTCGAGTGCAAGATCTGCGGCAAGCACTTCCGCCAGGAGACGGCCCTCAAGAAGCACATCAAGACGCACGAGAAGCCCAACCGGCGGCATGTGCCCGAGCGCAGTGCGCCCACCCAGATCACGTTCCGGAAGCTGGACCCGGACGAGCCGCGGAACTTCGAACAGTACCAGGATCCGGCGGTGGAACGGGCGGCGGCCACCGCCGAACTGTTGGCCCACCAGCTGGAGGAGAACGAGGCCAGGCGGAAGGCGGACATCGAGCGTCAGAAGATAGCGGCGGCCGCCTGCGAGCAGCTGACGAAGCTGCAGCAGCAGCAGGACATCATCAAGGCGACCACCTCGTACGACGGCTACTACGCGCAGAAGGCTCAGGCCGAGGGAACCAGCGTCGATGCTTTGAAGATTGACCATGTCTAGGCCTGGGGCGGAGCATCGTCATCGGCATCATCCAGGAATTGGCTTTATCCTTATCTCGAGCGACATATGTATCCCCACTTCTACGCAGCAGCTATCACTGTCCGGAAGGTCCTTAGGCATGCCTCGAATTGCTCTCTCTAGCTGGATCAGATCGTAGTTTATCGGGGGCCCTAAGCCCTCCTAATTAATTAATTAATTAATCGCGTACATATTACAATATGAACACTTACTTTATACATAATATTTTATACTTTATACCTTACCTTTATACATACATGCAATATATGTATCTTGTGTTTTCCGTGTAATGTCTCCCGTGCTTACTTAGAGTAAAGGATTAAAAACTACATCAAATATTAACTAAATGAGTTTGGCTTTTATTTCTGGATGGGAGGCGGACTTCTAAATGTATCTTATAAACGTTTAAGAAGACAAATTTTATTAATTAATATGGGATTATTAAATTTTATACCAGCTATAACTTTATGATGATTTTTATAAAGTTCTGCTTATATAGCTGCTCCTCGTACTTTAAATTTACTAAATATATGAAGATAATCTTTTATTTAGGGATAAATAGTTCTGATTAATTGTTTTCTTAATATTAAGTCACTTTTTTCTATTTCCTTGTTTTAAAATTTACTTTCTGATAAAACTATTTTTAAGAGATATTCTAGTGATCTTACAGGTAAGAATATTTTGTTTTTGAGATAGAAATATATGTTTCAGACTTTTAAAATGGGTTTTTAAAGTAAAAAGTTTAAACTATTCGTAAAATGTAAAGTCTCTTGACGATGTTAAAGGAAAAGTTTTTAAGAGTTTTACAAGATAATTATAAACTTCTAGAATATTTTTGCAAGTAATATTTTATAAATTTAAGTTTATATTTGATTTTAAAATCAGACTTTACAAGAGTATGATTTGATGTTGATTTTCTTTCAAAGAAATAACGTTTGTTTTACCAATTCTTCAAATTAAATCATATTTTCTACAGAAATTAAGTTTTTGTTACTAATTCTTCAAATAAAATCTTATTTTATACAGTTCTTTGATATATGAAATATGCAAACAATCCATTTAAATTACATGAATTATTAAAAAAAGTAATGGTAAAATTAGAGTTAAATAAATAATAATTAAACAAAATAAATATGCATACTATTAAATTGATGACAATTAGGAAATTTAATTCTTTAATTTAATTCTCTAAATAAATAATAAATTTAAGAAAAGTAAACACTCAGAAAATTTAATTCTTTACTAATTGTCCAATATTTAACACACTGACAATAAGGATGTACCATTATTCGAGTTACCACTGTAATCTACTCGCTGAGATTTTTGGTCTGTGTGCCCGACTGCTACTATTAATTTAGCCATTCTAATTGGAAAAGCCGGCGGTCACACTGGCAAGTGTTGTATTCAATTTTTCTCGGCAAAGAATATTTATCTCGGCTGCAGTTTTCCGGATCTCTCGGCAAGATGTCTATCTCTGACGGCAGAGAATACTCGATCCACACCGTGTGCCGCACCTGCCTGTCTGCGCTGGACAACACGGCGGCCTACGACCTCTTCCTGGTGCCCGGCCTGGCCAAGAAGCTGTGTGTGTGCACCTCGCTGTCCGTGGAGCAGGCGGACGGCTTCCCCAAGAACCTGTGCACGCTCTGCTACACGAAGCTGAACGACCTGCACGAGTTCCAGAAGCTGTGCGTGGACTCGGTGCAGAAGTTCCAGGACCTGGTCGCCAGCAACGCCTTCGCCTGCCAGACCAACTTCGATGTGCTCGATCCCAG
>VNJS01013701.1:0-11059 GCA_008042575.1 Drosophila watanabei | reverse complement strand
GGTGAAATAAGTTCATCAAATCGTGGCGCCCACGCAGCTGTGGCTCAAAAAGAAGACGCAAGTCGGAAGAGCTGGGCAAAAGTTTCGCACATCAAAGCCCGGTACAAATCGGCGTAGATCGCATGCAGCCAACTGGAATACGAATAATTGAATGAGGCGATACGAGACGAGCTCCTGCTGGCTGCTCCTCGGTTTATCGAGCTCCTCCTCCGGCTGAACTGAACTGAACTGAACTAACTGGCAGCCGGGAATCAAAGAGCTACCGCTATCCATCGCCCGGAGACGTAGGAAAACTGCTGTTGCACATTTCCGTTTCCGCACGCGCCAAAAGCGAGCAAAAAAAAATATATAAAGCGAAAAATCGAAAAAGAAGTGAAAACTTTCGCCAAGGCACGCACACACACACACACACACACCAAGAGCCAGCTGGAAAACATACGCAAACTTTTCCACATGCGTAGCAACGTGAAAACACGAATCGACGCGACCACAACCATGGCACTGGCGGTTGCGTAGGGTCGGGATGTGGGTTCCTGGGCTGCTTCTGTGGGACATGACAAATTTTACGATTTACTCGCACTTTTTTCAAAAATTTCGAACACAAAGTTAAATTTAATGCGCACCCGCAACATTTGCGTACGTGCAGCTTTCCATCTTCGGGCAATATGCAAAACATTTCAGCATAGATAATAATGTAAGAGGAGCATCGGGGAAAAAGTTTGACGTTGAAGCCGAAGCGGGGATGCTCTTTCGATAAGTAACTAATGGATATATCGAGAGGGAAACTGTAATAAAATATAGCGACTTAAATGCGCTCAATATGAGCACTGAATATCGAAAACATTGACATCAATTTCCCGCTCAATATCATATCGAAAATAAAGTTTGTTTTTTCGAAAAATAATTTAAAGTTTGATGTATCGCAATTGCAAATATTGGAAATTACATAAAAATATCGATATTATGGATACCTTTTACAGAGTACGGTTTACATTTAGAAAATCTTAAAAAATAAACTTTAATTATTTTTAAATATCGATTAATATATCAGCGTTTGTGTTAAATATCGTGATAATATCGATATGTCAATATCTTCTTGCATTTTGCTATCATGAAAACAACTTTAAATTCGCGTTTCATTTAATATTCAACAATTCTTTACGATTTTCCTGAAAATTTTATTAAGGTAATATTATCCTTTTATAGTTTTACAATTCAGTCCTGTAAATTAAGGTTAAGCTGGGTTAATCCCATCCTAATTCGAAGAGAAAAGGACCCTGTATTACCCTACCAACCTCCACTCTCCCCGCCCGCAGATCAGAGATAGGTAACAGGGTATCAAAGCAAGCGAAAATTAGCTTAGGAATGCTGCACGTATGCGTGCGTGGCGCATAAACGGCGCGGAAAAGCGTGGGAAATTCGCTGGGCGGAAAACGCGGCAGAGGGAGAAGCGAAACTGAACTTAATTTATTGTTTATCAGCGAGCATGCAATTTATGGCCAACACTGGCAAAGATTTTTTACATACAAAATTTGTAGGCCCAGCCTGGGCCCCGCTCTTACCAATTTTGTTTTGGGCGCTGTGAAACTTTGGGCTAATTTTAAGTTTATGCATGGAAAATTTGCTCACGCTGTGAAAATTAACGATGCGGCGGCCGGGAAATGCCTTGCCCAACTTGTCGATAGCACCGATTTGTTGTTAGCCAGGCTTGTTTGTTGTTTGTTGTTTGCCGTTCTGCCATTCTGGCCCGCTTTGGCTATCGATAACGGCCAAGCCGGCAGCCGGCAGCTGGCTGCTGTCAGATTTTGGCTTGGGCTTTAAGCGTGCGCTTAATCAAAAACGCTCGGCGCCTGCAAATTAACATGATGCATGGCCCGGCCAGGAGGGGAGGAAGGAGGAGGACCCGTCCTGCCACGTCCTGAGCTGCGGTTGAAGGACCCAAAATATTTGTCGACTTTTCAACCCGAAAATTAGCAAATGTGGTGGAAAATGTTTGCGGTTGCATGTGTGTGGGGTCATGGCGAGGCCAAACATATGAATATTTATGGAGCCAATTCGCGGCAAATGAACATAAATTTAAATTACCGAAAATCGAAGGGCAAACTGTTAAATCAAGGACGTGCTAATTGAGCGTGAAAACTTTATAGGTGCAGAGAGAAAATAAGGGAAATAAGAAAATGCAATTAAAAACATTTTAACCTTATTTAAATCGATAACTATCGCAGACAGGATCGATAAGTCAGCACTTGTGGCTAATTACAGAACAAACAATTACCAGTGAAGCTAACAAAGAACTAGAAACAACATCCTTAACAACGCAATTGAAGCCAAATGATAAATTGACATGTGACTAGTGAGGTTTTCTCTCTCTGTGCCTGTGGCCCAGTTAATCTCAATCGTCTGCCAACATCAGCATGTGTAACCAAGCGGAGACGAACGCCAGGAGCAGCCTTGGAGAAGCCTTGGATTGTCCATGATCCCGAGCACTTAAGGTTAAGTTGCACTGACATCGCCCTGACGCGCTGAGTGGCAGTCAGTCGATGCACTCAACGGGGGGGAAGCGAAGCTTCCTCTCCACTTGGCCCAGAGTCTAGACTAACAGGACACTCACACACAGCTGGAGCTCCTTAAATATGCTCCACTATCGATTATGCCGGCAAAGTGTTTCCGTTTTGGCTCCAAGCGAGCGGATGTACATCTAAATATTTGTGCAGCAAATTGCTCCTGCCACTTTGCCACTCTATTTGCCCGGGAAAATTAAATCAAAATGAAAATGTGACAGCAAAATATTGGGCATCTAATCAGCGGAGTTGTGTTTGAATACAAAGTCAAAGACGACCGGGATTAAACAGATTTGTCTTCCAGCAGATCGCGTTTTTTTAGGGACACTTTTTAAATAAGGTCCTTTGGGTTTTTCATATATATGGTATGCTCTTGTGTGCGGCAAAGTTTTTGTCGTGTGTCGCCATTTTTATGGCTGACAATGTCTGCTGTTCTGCGCCTTCCTCCGACTCTCCTCCGTCTTTCCTCCGCCCAATCATTTCATCACTCAGTTGGCATTATAAGTGCCGCATTTGGAATTTATGATTATTTTTCTTTCGCATTTCGCTCCCTCCTCCCTCCCTGGAGCCTAGCTAATGTGGCCATATGAATGCTTAAATACAAATACGCATACAAATCGGGGCCAACTATAAAAAGAGGCGGTCATGACTCACAATGAGGCACGATAAGTGAGAGCAGCGGCGGCGACATATTAGGCCATCATGTGTGTGTTCGTCGACTCTTGGCTGGAGTAGCAGAACTTCGTTAGACAGCCGCCCGGCGATGTCGCATTTCAATGAGCATAAAATCCCATGAAAATGTTGCAAAGATGAACCGCTCTATCACCCAGAGCCGTGCCTTATTTAAAAACCGCCCCGCCTGGCATTTGCATGCGCATCACATGTCACGCAGAAAACCCCCGAAAAATCCTAGCAGAAAAACTTTGAAGCTGGGCAAAAAGCAAAAAAAAAAAATACAAAAATCAAAAGCGAAATCAGATAAACGACCGATAAATGCGAGTAGGACATGTGACGGATGTATGTGGAGAGACGAGATCGACCAGCAAATGAGGAATAAAAGTCAGGAATTATCAGGAATCGCTTCAAGGACTCGAGCCGTGCCGACACACACTCGAAGGTGAGTGTTCGAGAAGGAGAAGATGTTGGGCAGGCCCAAAGGAGATATTTGCCACAGATACTCGTACGTATCTATGGCTCCTTGTGGCCACCGCACCCGCTGCACCCTCGGGTGTGTTGACAACGCCACCAGCTCCGGCACACACACACACAATCACTTTCTGGGGGCACAACTGCTGGCGTTGGCAGGTTCGGGTTAGGTTCCCACAGCTGAGCTCAGCAGTTTCTCCTCGAAGTGTGTGCTTCACTTAAATACAGACATTAATCGGAGCACAAAATCTCCTCTTGGAGCTGTTTACATGCTCCACACCCTGTGCCACATACTTTATGATCGAAATCGATTTGACTCCGCTTCCTGTTCGCAATCGCCATCAGAATCGCAATCGCAATTGCACTTGCAATTGCAATTGCACACTCAACGTAACGCAATTGTGAAAACAATTTCAGCTGCTTTATTGTTTGTAAATGAAATCCTATATTGGTTAACCGACAAAAGGGGTAAAAGTTGTTGCAACGACGCCTTGCCTTTTCGAAAAATTGATTACACTTAATGGCGGAGATAAAACCGTAAAGTCCCGGCCACACGGCGTATGTGTAATGTTCGAGCAATTATCATTGGCATATTGCAGGCCATTCGCTGCTGGCAAACGCAGCCATTCTGCCAGCGGTCATATTTCACTTAAGCTCTGCAACGCAGAACGCAGGACAGGACCCAGTACCCAGGACCCTCCGCCCTTATACCTCCTATACTGATGCCACTGATGCTGGCAATTTTCTATTAAGTTTGCCTCCACTCGGTCGATCCGAGTGCTCAGACGACAGTGTGCGCACTTAGGCGCGACAATTAATTTATGGCCTAGACGCTCTGCCAGCCCATAAATTATGCCTCTGAATGCCAATGAGAACGAGCGAGCGGGTGAGCGGGGGAAAGTGGAGCGTTGCCGGCTGGTCGCAATAATTGAACAACGTGGCGTATGAGTAACGGCAGTTGATAGCCGGGCATGTTACACAATCAGTGACGCGATTGTACGGCAAGAAAAGTGTCCCTACAATAACAAGATATAATTAATGGAAAGTAAAGACAAGAAGAAAATAAATACACCTTCTATAAAATAAACTATCATTAAGTAATATGAAATACTATGAAAAGGTTTCTCTTTCGTTTGTATTTCCCTCATAGTTATTGATTACTTCACCCCTATTTCCCTCAGTGCACCAAACATAAGTAACCATAACCTATCGTGTTGATTAATTACCCGCCGATATGCTAACACACTCGGAAGGACACAACTGCCTGTGCTCTCTCGATTGCCGGCTTTGGTTACATTGCAGCTAATTGCCTGCTGATTGAAGCCGACAGATTGAACTCAAAGCAATCAGCACAGAGCACCGGAGCTCCTAGATCAGGCTCAGATGAGACCACTTAAAGCTAGTCAGTTGGCAATGACATAGTTTCGAGGGTTAGGATGAGCCATCCAGTCATCTGAACAAAGTGTCCTCCTGGCTGAACAATAAACAAGTTCTGGCATTGATTTCTATCTTGGCAAACTTTCCATTTGTGCCATCTCTCGGGCGCTTTGTTTGGCCTGCCTTTAAGTTGGCCAAAAGTATACGAGCGAGAGTTCGCCTTGAAAATTTTCCGGTTGACTTCAAAGCAGAAATGCAAAAATGACATTCACAACTCGTAGTAGTGCCCCACTCAAAGGCAAGCCAATACCTAGAACCGAATTGTATTGTATGCAGGCATTGAACTTTCGCCAGTTTTTCCCGACTTTTCCCCGAGTGAGGGGGAAAAGCCAGGAAACAATACAATACGGGCCACTATTACGTATCTCTCTCTCCGTCTCTCTTTGAGGGCAAAAGTTAAGGCAGGCGGCAGGACAGAAAACAAAGCCAACACACACTCACTGGGGCACACACACAAAAACTGCTGCAGACTTTCGGGCGACGCTTTTATGGCTATCTGCCGCTGTTGTTGCTGCTGCCGCTGCTGCTGTTGTTATTGCTGACTTTTTCATGATTATGTGCCTCATTTCGGAGCGAGATAGCCATAGAGCGGGCGTTTTTGCTAGCCGCTCTGATTTAATTTAACAAAATGCCGCCAGCTAAGAACTCTGGCCTCCGGGCCATTGCCATTTGGTCAATTCCTATGCGGACTGTGTGGTATCGCTCTGTGTGTGTCGCTCTATCTGCGGCTCCCTTTTCCATTCCTATCTTCCCTTCTCTCTGTCTCTGCGGCAGTGTCCTGTCATAATTTAGCACATTTTATTGGCCGTTTTTGCTTGGTCGATAAGAACAGGCAGTCATGCACAGCAAGAAATTAGGCCAACACAGTTGTCCTTGCCAGAGTGTTGTTTAAACGAAAGCGGAAACTTATCAGGCAAAAAGTCAAAACATGTTTGATAAGTAATCATTTTCTGCTATAAAATTTAAATGTAATTATATATTTTATAGTAGATAAAGTTACTTGAAATCAATAAAATCCCCTAATTTAATTATTTAAGCAATTTCTTCAAGTGAAAAACTCCTTGGCCACTGGCTGGTCATCGAACGTAGGTTGTGGTCGTTGTTAGTATCGCCCTGAAGACTCTCTCACATCAAATTAGGTTACCCCACTCTTTCGCCCGAGGGGTTCAACGCTGCGTATGAGTGATTTTTATGGCATTTTTATTTGGTCCAAGGGATTGAGGATTGAAGGCTTATGTATAAGGACGTGCACCCACTAAGCCTTGTCTAGACGGCATCCTCCTGACTGCTCCTCATTAGCCCGCGGTGTTTATGAAGCCTTTGCCGCCTTTGCCGAACTGTTAAGCACATTAACACTGCAAAAGTTTTCGCCGACAAAGTAAACAACTTACAACGAAATGCTGCATCAGCGAAAGAAAAGCGGGGAAAAATCTCATTTAATATGCATGCGCGCTGAAGAAAAGTCTCTTGCGATTCGCGAATGGGGGAATGCAAATGGCGATGCCAAAGTTTCGTTTCGTTTGCTTTAATCAGTGCGTAAAATATTCAACTGCAACTGGCAGCGGTAGGGAGATCGGGGACTCCCCTCCTTTGGTCTCTCCCCCTCTCGACTTGACTTGTGTCTTTCTTTCGCTTTCGTTTTCCTTTTCCATTTGTGCGTCTTCCCTGCGTCTTACATGCGCCTTAAAATGGATTTACTGCATTTGCAGTTTGCATTGCTCGAACTGGCTGTCGCTGACATACTCTTATGCGAGACAATAGACTCAGCCAGGCTCAAGTCAGCTCGAAGTTCCTAGCAGGATATTCCCGTGGCCACGCAGCTGATTCGCTTATTGTGTGGCACGAATTTCCACATGCTGGATGTCTGACAGGCGACAGTCGCGACAGGATGGGGCGAACCTCGACTTCCACAAAAATATGCCAAATAGCAGCTTCTTCAGTGGTGCGATTTTCCCAAGCGCTTCACTTGCAAAAATAATAACAAAATCCCGTGAATAAATTGTAATGAATGGCCCAAGCATTTATTGAAATTTTTACCGGCGTTTGGCCCTCAGAATGAAAACGAAATAAATTTCCAGGGCAAGCGGGATTAAGGAGAAATTGTCGTGGAGCGGAGGAAAGTGCTTGTAAATGACAGCCATAATTTTACAGTTAATGGTTTGACATAGGAACAACCGCCGAGCAATATAATTATATTGCAACGCAGGGTCCTCCTTGGAAGCTGAAGCAATTAGTAAGCAAAATTCCAGGGAAATCAGCGGTCTGACAGAGGTGTTTTTTGAATCGACAGCTGAGAAAATTATACAAGTAAAATTCGTGGAGTTCTTATTGGAAGTTGTAAAAATATTTAATTACCGAACGCATGTCTGCCTGATTATTTTTTAATGAAACTCGCTTGATAGACTCTTTGAAACAAGCAAGAAAATGTACATTAAAGTTACTCCGAAAAATGTGAGATAAAAATATTACGACATCAGCTACAGCCTTCGTTTAAAAAGACTTTACTTCATAATAAATCAAGTCTTGACATTCTGGATTATAAAAAAAGGCATAATAAGACAATCAAATAAAAACTTAAAACATTCAAACTTTGTTCTAAAGATTTAACAACTTTTCAATGATTATTTTCCACTGATAACTTGCAAACCTCAAGTAGATTTAATTTACTCTTGAAATATTTATAGAAAAGTACACCTTTTCGTCGAATAGAAACAGCCCAAGGCATGTTTGGATTCCTGGAAGAGCATCATGTTGTTAAGCCTTCCATGGAAATCAGTCGTATGTAAATGCAAATTGGTTTGTACTTCATCTCCCGTCGCGGCCACTTTGCATATTCGTGTGTTTTTAATGGCGCAGAGCTGTTCGTGTTCCCTGGAATTGATTTTCGGCACAGCGATGCCTCGTCATTGGAGGAGGAGCTCCTTAAATATTCCGCAGCCACAATGAGCTGGCACTTTAAAGCCGACCCGGACAGGGTGAATGTCAAGTAAATATATCTACTTACAAAACTCTCAAATTAATGGTCGACTCTATTGGGCTTAAAAGTCAACAAGTTGGGCCACAGTTCATCCCGCCACGTCCGAAGGATCTGCTTTGGCCTGCTCCTGGTCCTGTCTCCTATTCAATTTGCATTGAGTATCATTTTTTTGTTGTTCTTTCTGTTGTTGTTGCTGTCCTGGCTGGGTCACACACTATACAATGAACGCATAACGACTCGAACGAATGAAAGTGTGCAAATAAATATGTTTGCTGGGGAAAAGGACAGGAAAAAAGCAGGAAAACTGCTGCTATCCAGGAGTAGGAAAAGTCAGGAGGCGAATGAAGCTTGGAGCTTATTCATAGTCCGGTCACAAATTCAACACCTACGCAACTATTGTGCCAATTTGGGGACCCAAGTTGACCTTTTTTTTTTTGAGATGCCACCACCCCCCAACAACCTGCGCCTGACAATGCATGCAAATGACGGCATTTTTTCTCTCCAGCCCGAGAAGTGGAATTAAGGGTGTGTTGTTGCCTTTTGCACAGGGAGAAAATACTATTGAAAGTTGATCAACTTTGAACTTTCTAATTCTTACTAAAATGTATCAGATTTTTATAACCACTTAAGGCTTAAGTCATCTTAAGACATCCTAAATGCTGTTCAATGATAATTGTTAGTCCGGCTCGAAGAACCAAATGGGAAATGATTTTATTATAAACACATCCATTAAAAATATTAGTATTATTCATTTAAAACGTCTTATTTAGTCCCTTAGTCCTTTTTATTTAGTCTTGCGGCTCAATCAATATCTATAAAACCTAAAGGCTTTAGAGAATATGAGGGACTCAGCCAACATTTAGTTTTCTTGCTCTGTATGCTGGCCGTTTCTTTTTTTTATTTTTGGAGCTCGCCCCTAGATTCCTTTGTGCCGGGGCTCTACTTCATTTTTGGGTTACTTTGCCCGGCTCACTGCTAATGTCTTCACTTTGGTGTTGGGCGGGGGAGTTCGACCGTCTGGCCGGGTATGGAATGGTCTGCTCTATGAGCTTGTTAGCACTCATAAAAGCGCCTGAAAGTATGCCATTCCAGGAGGCCTTTGTAATTTTATGCCTGGCCTGCGACATCAACATCAACACCAAACGGCAGTCGGCAGTCGGTGGCAGCCGTCTAAGCGACACAGGAAAGCGGAAAAGCGGAAAACGGAAAACTTTAAGTCTTCAAATACGTTGGCTACGTGTCGCCAATGGGAATCTGTATGCTAATTCCTGCTGCCGGGGCTGCAAAACAAAGTCTCTGCTTCGTTTAGCTTTAATGCGTCATAATCAACACAATCATAATTTGCATGAGGCATGCTCCGCATAATTTTCCACATCATTTCCCAGGCAGCAACAGTGGCAGCAGCAGTGGAAGCGGCAGCGGTAGCGGCAACTAATATGCCACGGGAGTTGGAAATTAGCACTCGGTGGTGGGCCATGGATCCGCCCATCAGCTAGAAGGAAACTTATGTAACCCGAAAACCACAACAACAGCAACAACAGCAACAACAGCAACTGGGACAACATCTAGGAGCGAGTGCAGCTCATTGTTTGGGCCACTAATTGAACTCCAACACCAAGACCAACACCAACACCAACACACACATTGGCCTAAGAAAGCACGGCTCATTTAACCCCTGGCAGCATAGGGCCAAAACCTGATTTCGTGCCTGGGTTTCACTTCTTTGTGGGTCCCTCGGCCCCGAAACTTTTAATCTTGAGCTGATGCCCTGTCTCCCCTTTATCTTTCTTTTGTGAACTGAAAAGTTTCCATCATGTTGGCTGACTTTTTGGGTTGAAATAAATTATGAATTGGATGCCGCACACACGCATGGGAGGTATGCGTTGCCATCAATTAGTTCAATAATTTATAAATTGTCCTTTTAATTAGCGGCGTTGTTTGTTTCAATGCCCATCAAATGCATTGCAAAGTGCACTAATTATCAGTTAATCAATTCAGATTTGCAGGCAGCCATGAAATATGAAGGCCGCATACATTTAATAATTGATCCAATGAGTGCTCTGTGCATGCAATGCAAAGTAGCGAAGTCAAAATTGGATTGGAAGCCACACACAGCAGCGAGTCAACTAACAAAAGCCACTTTAAGTTTGTCTTTGTTGGCTTTTACGACAAAGCCAATTTAACTTGGCCAAAGTAATTGAGTGCAAACGAGGGATTAAAGTCAAAACGCAGTCAATTGGCGCGAACACGGTCCTTGGCCGGCAGCTGAAATGTAAAACAGCTGAAATGTAAGTGCATTTCGATGCCATTTCGTGTTGTCAACCATTTTTTTTTATTGTTTGCTGTTGGTTAAGCCGCCGCATGACACAAGCAACTTGAATCAGTCGCGGCCACGTGGCGTATACGCAACGCCTGATTTATGCATGCTTAACTGCAGTCAGTCGGCGCGGCGCTGCGCTAATTGAGGCCCGACCACATGGCGTATGCGTCATATTTGAATAGTTTGCTTAATTATATGAATATGGCAAAAACGTTTTGCGGTTGCCATTTCACAGTTTCAACTGCCTGCTGCCTGTCACTACAGCTCTGGCCCGTTGTCAGGCACTGGATTGGCGGTAGCCACATGAAAGCCAGCCGGAAAATTGGAAAACTGTAGCGGCAAGTGCGAAAGAGATTTTTTAAAGCAAGGGGATTTCCCTCAATTTAGTTGTACCAGTAAAGTTGGTCCATCAAACTTATGCGAATATCATCTCCTCTGACACACACATGCGAGTATATCCCCCACACACCCACAATTAAAGTAAATGATGCTGAGCCTGGAACATCTTGTGGCAATATGAGAAAATAAATAACTTGATGTAGATGGGAATTACTTTTGCGTATTTTGTTTTGCATTTTGATGAGTTGCCGCTGCTGCGTTGTGTGTGTTTCTGTCTGT
>VNJS01013694.1:0-21081 GCA_008042575.1 Drosophila watanabei | reverse complement strand
CAAACAAAACGAAACCAGAAACGCTTAGCACCCTTAAGGCCGCCACTTACCCCGCTGTCAGCGAGCAAAGCCAGTTAGTTAATAAAAACGACATTTGCAATCATATAACGCTTCAGCGATCCGATCAGATCCGAGACTACCCTTCCCGCCAGCACGCGTTGGGCTAGGTCGCCATGGTCGTTCATACACAAAGAGAAAACTCATACCAAATACGAAGTATTTATCATAAAGGGTAAATAAATGACCCAAAGTTTCAGCCAAGGCCGAGAGGCACTTTACTTAGAAAAACTCAAGACAACAAACCAGACCCCAGAATAAAATATTTATAAAATAATTTAAAAATTTATTAATTCAAGAAGCGTATACATTTTTTCTGAGTGCTTCTTTCATATCCAAACAACCCTAGGATTGGGCGAAATCAAATGCATAATGAAACAGATTTTGATACGGCTTCGGGGACGTTGCCGGCGTATTCATTGGATTGCAGCCGCTCGCACGAGCGTCAGATACATTTGTATCCTTGCGGTTGTCAGCGATCCCTTAATTTCCCAAGGATTCAAGATGGCAGCTAGATTCAGTTGGCTGACTTGTGATAAATAAATACGGAACAGCTCCTCCATAGTGGCTTTTTTCGGATGAAATATTCGCAAAATAATATCATAAGAATCTTATTTGTGTAGGTTTAAAATCAACGAGAATAATTTACAAGCACTTTTTATTAATTGCACTTTTAATGTTCAGTCAAATCTATATTTTCTTACTGTCCTGAACAACAAAATTTTTCGCTTGAGGAATTGGGATATTGTAATATCACAATCAACTTTATTTTTATTTACAAATAATGTTTTATAGCATCATAAAACATTTGAATTTTTTAGATACTATAAATTAAAAACAAAATTATTCATTAATAGAAAATGTACAGATATTTAAGAGATATAAACAATTTTATTTCGGTTTTAATGGAGTTCTAAAATTGTATTTCACAAAAGTGTTGTGTTTTTTATTCAAAATATATTATTTATCATCAAATAACACTGCATGTAGGAATAAATAAAAAAAAGCCGCATTTAAGATTTTCTAAAATTATATTTATTTCTTTTATGAATTTATAAAATATCGGGTTCATATCTTTACATATTGTGACGTCCGCATAAACCCAGTATTCTTTATACACAGATGTAAAATACGTATTTACACCATAGTTCCCTGAATGGGCGCTGCAAACGCTTGGAATAGTGGCGCCACAGCAAGCAAAATGTAAAATTTATTCTACATGATATGTCGATTGAAATAAACCATTAAAATTATATAGAAACGAATATAAATATTAAAATACCATTTAACACTTAAAAAATGTATTCAAAACCTAACTTGAATACTTTAATTTAATTAAATAACTATGGATTTGGTGAAACAAGTATATATTGTCCCTTTAAAACCGCTGGTAGGTATTTAAAATTTCAATTAAAGTGTTTTGACATAAATGTGAAATCTCTACTTACGAAAGTTCATTTTGAAATTGGGTATAGCGTCTAATTTAATTTTTGTTTAGTTTATTTTAATAAAACTATATATAATTGCGTGTATTTTATTTCATATTCAATTTATTGGTTCCCTTTTTGTTTGCTTTAATATGTATCGAGTTGTCGCCATTTCGCTTCATTTCTATTTATTTTTGGAGTTTAGAACAGGCGCGTATATATTGAATTGTTTGCGTAAGACAACCCCGATGACTGTGCGTCATTCCACCTACCTTCATTTGCAGCTTCCGCATGATGCGGGTCTCCTCCCAGCGATCCAGCTCGTCCCACTCCTTGCCCCGCTTGCGCAAAAGATAGTAGCGGTACATGACGATGGTCACGGCTAGGAGCAGGGCCAGGCCAGTGCCGGCGGCGGCTCCCAGGACCGCGGAACTAACCATAACCATTTTTGAACTGAGTTTGGTTTTCTGTAAAATAGAGAGTAATTTATATTTGAATATTTATTTTTCAAGAGCTCTTAAAGATCTCAAACAAAATATTGAACAAATAATTTAAATATTTTTTTATAATATAATTAAAACTGCACAATCTTAAAATATTTATTATTTAATTTTCTCGATATTTTCTAGAAATATGGACATTCATTTTAAATACTTATTTATTTATTTACTTATCTAAAGTTAGAAATTAGTTATAAACTATGATCTAACTTAGCCCATTTTAAATACTTCATTTTACTAGTTGGTGATCATTTGGTTTTTATTATCTTTTTTATTAACATTAACATGAAAATTAAAAATTAAACATTTTAATAATTTTTTATTATATAAAAATAACAAATTTGTATTCATATTCTATTAATATTTAATTAATATTTATAGTTTTAAATAGCAAATCGAAATGTCTTCCGTTTCGGATATTCAGTTTGCGTCTCCCTGCAGGCGCTATACTCTTCCCCACTCTCGGCACTTTCACATGAGTTGAAGCTTTCGATCTCCAGATCGAAACGATCCTCCCGATTTCTTGATTTTCCTACGGATTTTACTGAAGTGATCATTACAAGAATCAACAAAAGAGTTGCCAGAAACCAAGCTCCAAATGTGAGACGCATTCTGACCACTCAAGAGAAAACTATTCTAATGCGTTGTTCGGAAAACACTGTCTATCTGTAGAGTTGAGCTACAGAAAAACAAACTTTTGTTTAGAGATACCCAAGATCTAACGTCTCTGTGTAGACTTTTGTCTAGAGTCACAGCTGTGTAAGCTTCTCTGATGCCGGAATTACCCCCATCTTGCAAAACAATTTCACATTGTGTTAAAGAACACGTCATTATAGTTTATTTTCTGACTTGTGGCGCAAATTTAGGCTTTTAATCGAGATCGATATATTAAAAAAATATAAAATATGTATTGAAAATATAGGAAAACAATTTTTATCGGTCTTTAAAAAAGTCTTTTTATATTAAACTAAAAAAAATAGAAAATAGACAATTAAATTACAACTTTTTCACTAGAAACACTTCACAACGATTCCTATTTTAATCAGAGAGATATCGATATTTTCATTCTTCATATTTCTCTAAAAGTCCAAGTTCATGTGATGCACGTATGCATTTCGTAGTATAGCAAATCGTGGATATGGCTTAAAGTCCTCTACATATTCGGGATATTTAAGGAAGTTCAAGGGCACGGCATCAGTGGGCTTATCCACAGTAGCGTCATCCTCGTCCTCGTCATCCTCTTCGGCTAGGAGCTCCTCCTCCTCTTTTCCACTAACACCAGTAGCATCTTTTGTCTGCTCCTCAGTCTCTTCGGCTGTGGGATCCGTGCTTAGGTATGTTTTTTCATCCGTAGGATCCTTGCTTAGATATGTTTCTTGGTCCGTTGGATCCTTATTTAAATATGTTTCATCGCTTGTGGGATCATTGGTTTTATATGTTTCCTCGAAAGTGGGGACAATGCCGAAATAAGTTTCTTTAGCCAATTTTTCCAGTATAATTGAGTTCGCTATCATTTTAGCCATTTTCGATTTATTTAGCTCCCCAAAATCTTCCCGATTTTTAGACTCTTCCAAAGACTTTGAGGAGATTAGGGTAACCCCAAAGGAGACGATAAGACTTGAAACAAATAACGCACGCATTTCTTCAGCGCTCTAACGAAAACTGTTTGGTTCGACATTGAAAACAACTGTTTTAATCAAGAAATTTGGGCTTCAGAATTTGTTGTTTCTTTATTTAGAGAAGGAGGAAAAATATTTTAGAAAAGTTGAAGTGACTTGAAGACTTAAGCCCTGCGGAGCAGAAGACCACGCCTGTGGATCACAACTGGGCCGTGACCACCGAATCTGGGCCAGAAGGGACGGACCTGCTTCTTGGGCTTGGCAGTGGTGGTGGTTATGGTCTCATTCTCTTCGGCATCAGCATCGCTGGACTCTTCATCGTCAGAGTCTCCTTCGGTTTCACTGGCAGAATCTCCTTCGGTTTTACTGGCAGAATCTCCTTCGGTCTCCTCGCCAGTTGACGCCTCAGCATTTGTATCTTCAGTATTCTCAGCATCGTTATCCTGACTCTCCTCAGCATCAGTATCCTGCGTAGCCTCATCGCCAGAGGAAGCCGCGGTGTCCTCTCCATCAGCCACTTCCTCCACAGCAGTCTCCTCAGCTTCCGCCGGGTGTGCAGACACAAGGCCAACAGCCAGGAAGGCAAAAAGAGCAATAATAATCAGGGAACGCATTTTGAACTTAAGTCAACGAGGGTATTACGATAACTACTTTCCAATTTCACGTAACACTCCACCTTTTATAGGAAAACTCACGCGAATTATTTTTTGCATTGCTATCAAATATTACCAAAAACTTTATTTACTCATTTTGGTTGTTTAGACAATTGTCTCTGTGGAAAGTTTTACAAAGTTTTATTTTTATGGTGACTCGCGTCAGTGGGGACTTCTATTGTGATGGTTTTATAGGACATAGCCTCCTCCATAGGCTCCCTCAAGATCCCATGGAAAATATTCGTCAGACCCTTTTTGTTTGCTCTCATCTAAAGAGTCCTTGGGCACAAAGTTATGCCCTCTTGCCAATGATATGGCCAGGAAGGCCATCATCAAGCCCAAGATGATTAGAAAGCGCATCTTTAAATCAGTTAATATTACTGCAACTAATGTCCAGAGCTGCTTTCCTTTTATAGGAAAAACTGACCAAATACTTGCCCTTTTTTTTAAATTGCTATTTGAGAATGCATTTAACCACAAGCTGAATAATTACTGAATTACAGTATTTGCAAATAAATTTGGTTTAACTTACAGCAACTAATATGAAGTGCTGCTTCCCGTTTTACAGAAACAATTAACCGTTTTTAATTGTTTTAAGTTTTGCTATTTCTTTATTAAATATTGCTTTAAGCTGCAAGCTGTTCAATCGTTTTAGTGCAAAATAAGCAAATTTGTATTAAAGTGGCAGTATAGCAAACTTTCTTCAAGATGATGTAAATATAATTCAAGTTTCAGTAAATATTTAAGTGTAGAACTCCTATAATTGACTACTTATAGGAGTTCTACATTTTAATAAATGTATTAATATTTTATTTAAAGTAATTATATATTATATTATTATAAAATTTATTCAATTAAATGTGAGGATACTGGGTTCTAACCATTCGCTGGTAGCTATTTTAACACAACCACTTGAATACTTTTCTCAAGTCACATTCTTTTTTATTCTGCTGAAATCTGTTGGCCAAGTTTGAGCCAGGCAAAAACGAAATATGGTTAAAAGGCGCATCTTAACATCAGTTACCAATGTTAAACTTTTGTCATTATAGGAAAAATATTATACAATCAAGTCTTAAGCTGTGTATTTGCAATTTTAAGCTACACTTCAGTTTCGGCATGAAACAATCGTTTGGTTTGGTTAGGAGAATTTATAATTACTGGTAAATATTTATATTTAGAACATATCAGTATTGTTTTTTTGGAAAATTTTGGTAGTGATTTACTGGAAGACTTTGTGAAAAAAATATGTGGATACTTTGTGGATACTATCTGTGGGGAAGGCAAAAAAATGCCACCCTTTGGCAAATAAATAATAAACTCACGAACGTCGGAGGTGCAACTGCCGATCGAAATGGTTGTCTTCAATATATATGCTTCATTTGGAATGAGCTTACAATGTAGTTGGCTGAATAGAAGCGCGACAGTTTAGCTTACAATGTAGTTTGCTGAATAAGTAGCGCGAAATGAGAACGGCAAAGAGCGCAGCAGGTGCAGTGGTACACCTATGGGCGCATGACTAGATATAAGACATTAGCACAGCTATGCATATTAAGAATAAAATACAATCTTAATTTAATTTTCGTTTTTCAAGATCACACCCTCGGTAGGCCGATCGTTCAAAACAAACGGATAGCCTTGCCATGGGAACGATTTGTAAGGACATCCTGGAGCATTTGGATTAGAGAAGCAGTTAAATTATCCATTTTAATTGGCTAACTGAAAGGCCAAGGAAACAGACAGGAAAGCCGGCACAATCCAAAAAGAATCAAAAGCGCATGTAAATTCCACATTATTTTACTGCAAATAATTGATAATCCAGCAAAGTGAATGCTACAGCTATATGTTTTATTTGCAAAACTCACAAGCTGTTCAAAGGCAGTAATAATTAATATGCAAGAGCTTACGTACATCCGATGTATCTGAATAATAACTTTATTTTAACTTTTATAATACATTTTTAAACCTTTCCTTATTCTGAATATTTATTTTGCCATTTGATAAGCTGCTGCCTTTGTTTACCTTTTTTTGACAAAAAAAAAAAAAAACTACACGCAAGCCAAACTTAATGAAACTGATTTATAATTACAATTTGCGAGCCTAATTTTACAAAATGTTGCTATTACCAGTAGTATTATACCACTAAATTTGAGATCTAAATTTTGAATACGATTTGCTTTGAATTTGATCAAATTCGAAATATATTATCATATGTATAATTTATTTTATATAACTCCTGCTGGTCTTTGTTTTCTTGTTACCAAAATGAATCGATTTATAATGAGCCAATGGCAAACTGCAATAACTCTTCCTTGGTTAATGTTCCTTAAATAAACTTTTTATTAAAAAAAAAAATACCTATTTTACAATAAGACACCAAATCTATACACAACAATTATTGTTTACATAAGTGAAATTTTATTAAAATCAAAAATGGTTAAATAAATTAATTTATATTAGCCAGGAAAAGAGGCCTGGCATGAATGAAAACTGGGACATGACTGTGTCTTGGCCAGAAAGGACGTGGGCGTCCCCTGGGAGGAATATTCTTGATTGGAGCTTCCTCCTGATCACTGCTGTCATCGCTGTTGTCTTCGCTGTTATCTTTACTGTTATCTTCGTTGCTTTCTTCATTGTTTTCTTCATTGTTTTCTTCGTTGGTTTCTTCGTTGGTTTTGGTAGTTTCTTCGTTGTTTTCTGGGTTAGTTTCTTCGTTGTTATCTTCGTTGTTATCTTCGTTGTTATCTCCGGTGTTCTCCTCTGCATCGTTATCCCCAGAGGATCCATCTTCGGAGGCATCTCCATTGGTTCCATCATCTTCAGTAACCTCGGCCTCCGAATTATCTCCAGTGGAGCCTGGTTCAGACTCAGTCTCAGAATTATCTCCACTGGCTCCATCTTGGGATTCAGTCTCGGAGGTGCCCTGATCGGTAGATTCCTGATCCTGTTGAGCAGCAGCTCCCCAAGGCTGTTCGTCTTCGCCCTCGTTGGTAGAGGATGAATTCTCATCGGATGAAGACACCACCGGAGACTCCTCGTCATCCTCTGCTGGACGGGCAGCCACAAAGCCAACAGCCAGGAAGGCCATCAGAGCAAAAATAATAAGGCAACGCATTTTTGAAGTGAACTCTTCAAGGAATTCAAATGATAACTGGTTTTCGATTTCGCATGTTCATTCGCTTTTTATATCGAAAGTCTGCCGAAATTTTGCGCAAATTCGTTTGTTATTTTTTTGAAGCTTCAATTACGCATTTCATATTTGAACAAATGCTTCGGGGGGACGGGGTTTTACAATTATTATTTTTATTATAATACGTGACGCATATTTATTGCCAAATGTGTGTGTTCCATGAATTGCCTAAACCGTGATCAGGCTTAAACGAATTGAATGCGTCAGAGTTTGTTTGTAATTTAAAGATCAATTAAACAATGGTTCAGAATGGTTCTTAGAGGAAGACTAAGAAAACTGTTAATAACTGATAATGTCTGCCAGAATATTATTGTTATTATTGTGCTAATATAAAATTATTTTGCGATTTATAAACAAGATCACTCAAAAGCAGTATAGAAAATAAAATAATGAATTGGTTCATAAAAATATTCAAACTCTTTTCGAACTTTAAATGTATTCTTAATTTTTTTTATAGTTCTGATAATTGTAGAATTACAATTTTATTAAAAAGATTTAAATAAATAAGACATTTTCAACATTCGTAAGCATATAAAATCTCTAAATCAATATCAATAGTCGAGTCAATGTCATTTCTTTTAATATATATTTTTTTTTTTTAATATATATTAATTCCCTTATATTTAGAAAGCTCCCTAATTTAATATACAATTTATTATTTTTTTCAAAAGTAAATAACAAATTAAGATGGCATTGTTTTTACAAAACGTGTTGTTTATAAATTTAATTTCCAAAAATTATTTACGAAAATAAATAATACAAAAACACCAAATATTGTCTTTAGCCCAAGGGCATTACCAGAGCTCCAAGTATTTATTAAAAATTAAAAAACGTTGGCCTATTAGGCTTTTGTTGTTGTACTTTTTGTATCTATGTGTGAACAGGTGTGCTGCAAACAGCTAACGAGCGGCAAAAAAGGTAATATTGGTATTGAATCAACATTTCGATTGATAGACAAGTCTTTACATCTATTCTTCATCTTGGGGCTGTGGTTCTCCCTCAGCATTTTCATCCTGAGAATCATCATCCTCCTCGTCCTGCTCCTCCTCATCCTCCTCCTGAGATTCGGGTTCTTCTTCTACGACTTCTTCTTCAACCTCCTCATCATCCCCCGAATCATTCTGAACGTCCAGGTCCTTTTCCTTCTCAGCAGCGATCCTCAGATTCTCCTCCTCGTCTACAACATCATCGATCTCGACAGGATTGGCCGAAACGGTGGCCAAAAGCACACAGCCAAAGAGGGCGAGCAGTAGAATAACGCGCATTGTGGGGTTTAGTCTCTAACTAATTATTGTTCCGCGCTTAAAATACGTTTTTATAGCAAATTCGCCGATGGACAGAAAAAATATTAGACGGTGACAAATTTCTATGCCCCATTTTGTGTTTACCCGCCGACAGCTGTTGCCTTGGTTTGCGCCCCGAAAATTGGCAGAAGTCGTGCGTAAATATTTGGTTCAGGGAACTTGCTGTATAAGTTTAAAACCACAGTGGAGATTAGTTAACTGGGATTTATAATTATTATGAGAACTCGATTTAAAGGAACTGGGCTTGCTAAGCTTTCTAAGAGAGTGGGAAGGAAGAGGCCAACATTTAAAACTCAACTTCTTTTAGTTAAAAAAGAAAAATGCGGTAAAAAATGTTAATAATAAGAAGGTTAATTAATAATTGAAACTTACTACATATAAGTATGTTACGATATAAATGTTACTTCATACACAATAAAATTAAAAGCAATAAGGTTAAGCTTAGTCTTTAAAATAATAACAAACAAGTTTCATCTTTATGAAGCAAATATAAGCATATTTTTATGCATATATTATTAGAAGGAAATTGTATTAAACAAAATCAAATTGTTGATCAAATCAAATAAATATCAACTTTATTTTAGGTATCATAAAGTTCCCTTTATATTAATTTTTTAATAAAATCTCCCATTTACTTCCTCTAAATGAAACTAAAATTTGAAGTACACTTCTCTATGTCTTAAATTGTTATTAAAGTCTTCCATTTACTTCCTTTAACTCATCCAAGACATAACAGGTACACGTACTTCATCTCTGCACTCCTCTCAGTCAGTAAATGACATGATTCATATCTTATATATACCGCACTCTTTCCGATTTCTAGAGTTTTCTTAATATTTGAACATGTGTTCCGCTTTGGGGTTCTTTTAAGAAGAAACTGAAAATAAAAGTGAACCTCCACGAAAAGTTGATAGAACGAAGCAACCTTCAAAACTGTTAGCTTAGTGTAATCATGTCATAATCAATCGATCAATTTGTACCACTTATCAAAGATATAAAAACAAAGCGAATTGGACTGGAAATCATAGTCTCAGTTGCACTCAGCCAGTCTAGTTTTTGGGAATCATGCGCTCCATTGTCTTTGCCGTTGTAATCTTCGCCGGAATCCTGGCCTGCAGCAATGCATCTCCCCAACTGAGCTTGGGTTGGCTCGAGGCGATCCTCCGGGAGGCTGGCCAAAGGAACAACACGGTGCGATTTGGCAACAACACGATCATCATCTCGGGCGTGTCCAACGCCGTTGCTAGTGCTAATGATGGAACCATCAACCCAAGGCCACCATCGAACCAATGGAACCACCATCCCCACGTTGGATATAACCCATGGAACAGATATCCCTTCTACAACGGCTACTACTATCGCACCTCGCCCACTGAGAACGGAGTCGAGATTGTGGAGGTGCCAGTGTCCAGCAGCGAGGAGTCCCAGGAGGAGGTGGCCAGCGATATCAGTGACGATCAGTCCGAAGAGGATGTTTACCATCAGGAGGACCAAACCGCTGAAGATGAGGAGGATGAGGATTTGGATGTAGCTGAGGATGAAGAGCCTGAGGATGCTGAGGACGTTCAGGATGAGGAGGTGATTGATCCCGAGGAAGAGGCTGTTGATGCCGAGTTGGACGTCATTGAGAAGGAGCTGGTTGCCGATGAAAGCAATTAAATCGTTTTAAATATTACCTCTACTAACTCAAAAATGCAATAGAATATTTATAAACAAACAAAAAAATAGCAAAAACTAAAAAACAAAAACCCAATCATGAAGTAACAGCCAGTTACATACATTTCATTTCATATTTTTCGGGATCGTCCCAAAATAAAAAACGTATATACAAGAAACAAATTTTGTTTTATATTTTTTTGAAGCATATTTTTAGAGGTCAACTTAAATAGCATTAATATTCAAAAAGTGTCTTAGGAAAAGTATCTCAAAAATGTTTAAAAAATATTTAAAAAAAGCAAGAGCCTAATTATGTTTTAATTTTCATTCAACCTTAAACATATCTGGGATTCATATTGAGTCCTTTGAAATAATTTTCAATGGAAAGGCGTGATATCGTTGATATGAAATTTTATAGAATCGTATATATTTCCGCTTAAATTCGTACCAAAGCTTCTTTGAAATTTCTTTTTAAATTCAAAAAAAAGCGAGATACCATTCAGATGTTGTTTATTTGCTGGCGCCCACTAGAAAAATCTAATGATGTTTATTTGAATGCACAATCTGTGGAAAATCTAGGCAGCAGTGAAAGCACTTTCTGTTTGGGTTCTCCTACCCCCAGATTCCAGGGACAAGGACAACAGCCATTGACAACTTGTGCGCAATTGTAAACAGTTAGAGGAAAAAACGAAGAAGGCTTGGCGTGTCTTGGCTTAAAGGAAAGAAATAAAGGCGCGTTGCCAACCAAGGAGTCAACGCAAGTCAGGTGCTCGACGAACAAAGGTGAATTGCATTATAATGCGGCGCGTGTTTGTAATTTTTAATGCCGACAATGAGATTAGTTGGTCGGCGGTTGGACTTGTCGTGGCTTAAACGGCATCCACATGCGCTTAACTCGATTGCTCAGGATGGCCCAGAGTGCTGGGCCATGTACCATATTCCGTGTTGGCCATTTGCCTATGTCGACCATCCAGCGCCCACAACCCACCGCTCAATGCCAATCAATGTCACGCACACAGCCACGCTGATTCGAAGGGACATATTCACGCACGCATTCCCCTGACAGGCGTCCGTAAGGACTTAATCATAATTTGATTCAAGTTCGACTTGGCCTCGTGCCACTGACGGAAATTGTAGCATACATTTCAGCGCAACGCTAAAAATAATCTTCCCCCGGGACCCGTCCGCCTCGGAATTTAAGGCAAAAACCCGCCATAATTGCCATTCTTTTTACAATTACGCAGCCTAAGGTTCCGCATAATTGAAGAATTTTCATTGGCATTGTGGGGGATTAAGCACAAACACCTTTAAATTTCGAAATTCCTAATTACCGATTAGCTGAGCTTTAAATAATTTCGTTGAGAGGAGTTCAAGTGTAAGAAATTTAATTATTTTTGTGTATTTAGGTAGAGTTTTGAACACTTTTTAGGGAGAAGAGAATAATTTGAATGTGGAATAACTCTGAAGGGAAAAATGTCCTTCAATGGGCTGTGATAAATCTATAAAAAAGAAAATGTTTAATCCGATTATATTAATCGATAATATACTTTACAAATATAAAACTATCAAGTTCTATTCAGTAAAATTAACAATCAGTTCTTCCCTTCTAAACTTTTCATATTCTTCCCTAGTTTCGTCAGAAATTAATTATTTCCTTTTGCGATAACTCCCCACAAATAATCAGTAGTGAAAAATCGCATTCAATTGACAGGACACATGCTTTAGAAATGTTAGATTCGATTGAATTTCCATAGAATAAAACCAAACACAACCCTTGGACTGGCACTGAATGTAATTTCATTAAATTTCGCCTGGACTCTGTTTTAATTAAAACGGAAACCTTTTAGCGATCGAGCTTAGGCCACAATATGAATCGCAGACAAAGGGAAATAAGCCACGGGAAGCGCCCGTTTCCTTTGCTGACTCAGGAGACAATTGCTTCATTTCCACATGCCTCTTTATGTGTGTGTATATGGTCAACAGTCCGTGCCTCGGAATGGCATCACATGTTCATGTCCATTACACTTGACCCCTTGCCAACCCCTTTCTTCGATTTCCCCCATAAACTCCCAAGTTCTCTTTTGCCCAGCGATGACATTCTTGCTTGCAGTCTGTGTACGTTTCGGGTTCAAAGCAATTCGCTTTATGGCTGTGATTGCAATCGATTCCTTAGCCCAGTTAATGGGCACACACATCCACATGCCCATTCACTCTCTTAGCCACTGACCCCGTTCGATTGTCGGCGACCTTGCCCCGGCTGCCGTCAATTAAAGTAATTCTCTTGGCGGTTCTATTGGATTATATAAAATAACAACAAATAAGCCAATAATTTAACGAAACGTGAAAGACACATTTAAGGGAAGAGAAACAAATGTGTGACACGTTTCTTAAAGAAACCAAGCTGTCCTAAATCGAACCAATAACAACTTGAATAGAAGCCAGATAAATATTTTAAAGCTCCAAATAAACAAACAAAAAAGCAACCTCAAAGCTTTTTAAATTAATATACAAAATTTTTACAATGTTTTTAGTTCTTGGAAGCAATATTCATTTATTTTTCCATAGAAAATCAAAAGTAATTAAGTAAATAATTGCCAAACCAATAAATTTCCCAAACAGACTTTCAGCTTAGTTCCCAGAATTTTCTGTTTTTTTTCGACTTTTGCCAGGGCAAATTATTGCAGTTGCCGCACAAAGAACGCAATTGCTATAATTCCTGTTGACACAGTTGACATGTTTTGGTCAATTTGACACAGTCTGGACCCCATGCACGGTAATTTGCATACAAAAAATTACGAAACTTTGTCTAGTCCCAGAAGGGAGTCGCAGCCAAGGCGATGTCTCGGGTTCCCTCCTGGAGGGCGGAGCGAAATATGCCATGTGTTGGCTTTAAATTATTATTTGTTGATTTTGTGGGTTCACGGCTTATGACAGGACAAAAGAGAAAGCAAGGAAAAAATAGAAAAAATAGAGTGGCAGTGAGTTTGTGGTTTTAGGGGTCAGTGGCTTACATTAAAAATGTTGTTGAGGTCAAAGGAAAGAAATTAGTTTTGGGAATTTTAATAAACAAAATTTATTAATAAAGCTGTTTAATTAAAAAATATAATAAGTAAATATATAATAAAATAAAGAAAAGTATAGGTACATTTTATAGTTAAATAACCTATTCTAATTTAATTAATGAAATAAAAATATAAATTTATGGCAATAAACCTGTNGACTTCTTATTCAAAAGAAAACCAATCCCACACTACTTATATATTTTATATTAAATTTTTATATATTTTAAAGTTAAATAATAATATATTTTGTTTTCTAAGGAAATGCAATTTTCCTAAAATTCTAAAAATATCCTTAAATGTTCATCCCACTACTTTTACATCTCATATTAATGTTTCTGGCCAAAAATAAGCCCCAAGCTAAACAAATTCCTTAAGTTTTCCAGACAAAATCCCTCCCATAACTCCCACTTATCCCTGCTCCTGACTCCTGACCCACACTCACTCTTCTTACACACACACACATTCCATAACTATGCTCATCTCCCGGGCAATCATTTCCTTCAACGTCGGACGCTAATTTCTGTTTGCTCAGAGGCCACATTTTTTCCCGGTCCTCGATCTCTATACCAATCCCGCATGGAATGCCAACTCTTGGCCACAAATAAACACAGCCTGCGGGTCTGGCCATGTGGAAACGGAAGTGTTTCCAATTGTTATGTCAATGATGGTGATGGCTGAGCTCTCATCAAGTCATTCGAGTGTCAAGGAGGAAGAAGAAAGAGTGAAAGAGTCGGCGGAAGGCGAGATTAACCATTTCGTTCAGTGTACGTACACATATGCTGTCATGTGCAAAAGATTATTAGGGGCAAGCCTTCATCATATCTGATGTTTATTCATTACTTTCGGCTTATTAAGCTCGCCATTGTGATTGTAATAAAGAAATTATGCTTTTACAGCTCGAAAAATTATGAATATGTTTCACTAAAAGAGCCGATAAATTGAATACGAAATAAAAAATTGTTTAAATTTGTATAATTTAGGGCTTTACATATAAAATTAAACTTATTTTACGATATTTTTAGGAAAAAAGGGTTTTCCCTTATCTTAACACTAACCTATAAATATATCAAAGATTACGATATATGCAATATGATATTAAGCATGATATCTTTGTCGATTTATTTTCCACAATAGCTCACATCTCATCTGCAAAGACCTTTACCCTCTCAATTGTCTCCTCAGCAAAACCTAGTTTCATGGCAAAAAAAAAAACTATCTTTAATTCAACTTTTGACATTTAAAAGTATAATTGATGCAATTAGGGGAAACTGCACAAGAAGAACTCCCCGTTTCATGGGCCGTGAACTTTCGCGGGCATTAATTCATTTGCATAGCTGCCACCCAAAGCTCTCTCTCTCTCTGTATAGGAGGGAAACCCACCCCCCGGTTTGCTATGGGTGGTGGGAGTGGTCCGCTGGCGCCAGACCCCTAAGCCCCGGCCAAAACCCTAAAAATAAACATGGAGCAAAAGCACGTCACTGACAGACCGGCCCACCGCTAGCAACTCCCACTATCCCGGCGAGCATAGAATGTGCCTCAATATGCTCCTCCAGTTACATAGACAAAAACAAAAGGGAGTCCTGTCCAAACTGCGCGAATAAAAATAACAATAGACCCCTTTTTTTTTGTGTTAGGTATCCTATCTTCGCAGCATAATGAATCAACAAGTGCGAAAAGGTTTCCCATTTCTTTTTTGTTTTGGGAAAATACATCTCTTGCGCCGCTTTGAATTTGCATAAAAGCCCATCAAAATTTCGATGGAAATTGCACCTGAAGTGAGTGGATCGATCGTTCGAACTTCGGAACAATGCCTGGGTTCCTTTGATTTTCAGTTCTCCCCTCCGCTGTTATCCTCGAATTAACATTTTGATTGGATATTTCAATATTGCGCCATATGGCAGGTTGTTTGCCGGCTGGTTACGTCTGGGTTTGGGGCTGGTCAGAACTGGTTGTCCACGCTAGTTGATTTCGCACCTTTAATGCCGCCACTGAGCCCTGTGTTTGCACTCTACTCCAGCCAATTATTATATAAATCTCGATAAGATAGCGCAGCAGTGCTCGTTCTGGCTCTGGGTTGGCGAGAGTTGGCCATAAATTAACACTCAACTTGGGCGGAATTGTTGAAAATTTTCATCAAGTAGAAATGAAGAGAAAAACTCAAACAAATGCTGTATATATACACACGAAATTTATTTAACGAGTCCCTGGCGCTGCTTTAGATCACCTGAGTGGTCATCAGTCCCTCGTCCTCGACTTGGGGCAGGACAGCCAGCTCGGGAAGGGGAACGGGAACAACTTCGGCAACGGGCAGGACATCGGGAACGGCAACCACATCGGGCACAACGGCGGCACTGAGAGTGGCATCTACAGCGGGCTTATCCTCAGACACCACAGTTGTGGTGGTGGTGGAGCTGGAGCTGGAGCTGTCGGTGGAGTCCGCAGGAGCAACCACAGGCTTCACAAGACGACGTCTGGGCATGAAGGGAGGAGCCTGGTAGTTGTACCAGCTGTTGTCCCAGTAACGAGGACCAGAGTTCCAGCCGCCGGGATACCAGCCATCAGATCCATAGTCGGGCCAGTATCGAGGATAATAAGGATAACCAATGCGCTTGCCCACCGACACTTGGGGCAGGATAGCTGGGGTGGCCACGGCAGCATCGAGCTGGACAGCGGGCACAATGCCGGCGTTCTTCACCAGCAAAGTGGGAGGTACAATGCCAGAGTTCTTCACCAGCAGAGAAGGTGGCTCCACAGCCAGCTTGACCTGACCGGAACGGAGGGATCTGCCACGGATAGACACCTGGCCGGAGGACAGGGCCACCAAGCTGACGCAAACGAGAGCAACAAACAGACGCATTTTTCACAACGAGTAACTTCTTTCAACTGAATTTCTTTGGCCTTTGCTACCACTTTTATAGCTGGAATAATTTACTTCTCTTTAATTCTATTTTCTAATACTTATTCAAATATTTACCCATCCAAATTTCGTCTCTGCAATTAATTGTGGGGGAGTTTTGACACCTCTCCCCGGGCCTTGGCAATCCGTGCATATTATTTAACCACGTTTGCGTAGTTTCATGTTTATTTAGTTGGGTTCGCAGCATTTGGGGAATCGAAAACAGATTTTCCGCTGAATAGTTGTCATTAGCGGTTTGCAAATGCCGTCGTTCGCCAACTGTTTAATTGTTCCACACAATTCGGCAATTAGAAGGCAAGATTTGCATATGAATTTCGATAGGGAAATCGTTTAAAAAGTTTAAGCAAAAGTTTGCTTAATATAAGTCTTCAACAACAAATCTACAAATCTTCAAATTTAAATTAATTTAATACCAATTACATAAAATGTAAGCAAATAACTAATTTCTTTATTACAAAGGAAATGAATTTAAATAAAAGTTCTACGTTTTTTTTCTTAATGAAACCAAAAAAGATATTTTATTTCAAATGGTCAACTAATTATCCCTTTTCAAGCCAACTAATTTTCAAATATAAATTCTAAACAGAGCATATGTATGGTTGCTCATTAAGTTGCTAATTATACATAAATGAGAGTTTTTGGCTAATCGGATTTCGCCTGCCCGAATGAGATATATTGCCATATGGTCATTAATTAGCTAATTGAAGGTACTGAACAGTGCTTTTAAAAAGTTGAATGACAAGGAATTAAAGCAGAACTAAATGTCAACGGTAAGAGGGACTAAAAAAAGAAACGGGAAAGATTGTAAAGATTTTATATACACATTTATAAAACTCTGCATATAAGTTGTTGACCTTAAGATCTTGATCCTTACTCCAAGGGGCTAACGGCAGTATGATTTCCATACAACATTCAACAATATAATTACAATTTAGATATATATAGGTATAAATATATAAAAAGAAAGTACCTGGTTTTAGCTTAGCTTAGAGTTTGCTACGTGCACTTAATTCCTTCTTCTCGTAAACCGCAACGTGCGCCATCGCGCATACGCCATGTGTGCCCGTCTTTAAAACGGATTAAGCCAGGGTCTTAGCCAGGCGGCATAATTAAAAAAACTTAAAGCGAGTGCACCGGGGAGTAGAAAATAACAATAACAAAGTTGTGTGCCGGGCGGAGAAGCGTAAAAGATGAAATTTAAGCCCTGGGCATGTCAGTGACAAGCTGTCTCGCCATCGACTGGCTGTCTTTGCTCCCGCTCCTAGTCCTGCTCCTGCTTCTGCTCCTTCTACGCTTTCGTTCTCCTGGTGACAGTGAAGCCATTCAAGCGTGCACACACAGGCATCAATGAAAGTTTGTTGCCGTGGTCAAGTTTTGGCAGCTGAGCCTTAATTTCTTAACAACTTCTAAATTCGAAAATTGCCACAGCAACTTTAACCAATTTGCCGCCATGGCCTTGGCTATCCGTTACCTGTTGGCCATAGCTAGCACGCACATAGATAGATATATATATGTACATATATCCTTGACGTCATTAGACAGACCAAATAAAAACAAAAAAGGACAGAGCATAACAACAATTAGGCTTACAGGCCCATGTAACGCCTACTAACTGGCCAAAACGAGAGAGCGAATAAAAAAAGGAACTGCAGAGGCGTAACGAATATGGAGAAAAATTGTACATTGAATACCCGTATATTGTCGGTTGATAAGGGACAACTATCTTATCGGACACAGATACAGATACAGCCGGAGATACCGTCGCAGATACACAGGGAAGCGAAACGAACAGCCCAACTTTCACTCTCAGGAAATGCAAAAAATATAAAAATAAAACCAGGAGAACCCAAATCAGAGAGCTCTTCAAACTAGTTTGGCCTTTGACCTGGCAAACTTTTCTATATTTGGTTCGTGTGGTGGTGCCTTCGCCCCACCAGGCGGCCAGGCCAAACAATCACAGATTTAATAAGCCAAGCCCTAAGAATGGAGAAAAATATCAACTTGAATGGCAAATATTCAACAGGCGGCAGTTGGGACTGGGACTGGGTGCCTTTTGCCTGCTGCCTTTGGCTTTGACTTTGGCTTTAGTGTTTAAATGGCTGGGATTAGAGCCCAAAGACGCTTTAACTGCGAATTTCCAGGCTTTCGCCTGATGCGATTACTTATCAAATTGGATTTCTTCATCGCCTCCCTCGGCTTTCCTTTCAAACTTGTTGTGAGTTTTGTGGATGGCTTAAAGTGACATCAGGCACGTCTTTAAGGGGAACATTCTTTTTAAGTTCGAAATTACAGTTGAGGTTGAAGGACAAGAAATTGTAGGATTCGAGACTTATTAAATGATATCTTATTAATTCTAGAAATTATGGTCAATATTATTATCCATCCTAAAAAATATAATTTTATATTCTATGTAGTCGTAGGTGAGTGTCTGAAAATATATTCAATGTATAATATCTTTTTATACATTATTGATTCAATAAAAAAAATTTAAGAATATTTACATATTTTATTAAATATTTACACTTAATTAGAAATAGTCAAATATTTTATTTGATGAAATATGAATGTATTTATAAGACCAAATGATTTTCAAATAGTTATATTTATTTTACAAAATTGTAACCTTTTTTATAATATTAATTTATCTATATGTTCATAAAAGTAATTTTAGTTTAGAGCTAACATTTAAAATTATTTATACCAAGAAAGCCCTATGCAATATAAAAAATACACTTGTTAATCCATTAAAACATAATCCCAAAAACTTCATTATTTGATACATTATTATACATAAGCTTTATTTATTTTTTATAAAAATTTAAATAATATAAATAATAATATATATAATAATAATAAATTAAATAGTTAAGTTTACCTCAATGAAAATAGAACTCTTCTATCTTTTCAAAGTGAAATATGGACTCTTACTCTTAATTCAATCCTTGCACCTAAGAATTTTTTATGATTACAAACTTAACCACAGTTAATAAACATCCCAAGAATTTTAACCCCCTAAAATCAGAATAATTAATAACCAAAGCTTACCTTGTCACTCTTGGATTCTTGCAACTTGTAGAGCACAAAACTTGACCGTAAAATATTGTTTTCGAGTGATTTTTGATTGTTTACTTTTACCCAAAGTCTGGATAATTAATCATATCCCCTGTTGCACAGATCATTAATATTCAAAGGGAAACTTGGGAAAGTACACTTTCAGCGAATATGCAAATCCAACAAAAGTTAAACACCGGCGGGCCGCAATAATCGAATTCAAGGACTTTCTTTTCCAAATATTTCTTTGTTTTTGTTTGTAATACTTATGCGCGAGACAATCGAATGAAACTCATTTTATGCAAAGTCCGAAGACACACCGTTCTCGAGGGAAAAACACAAAATAAAACCGGGATCCGACAACGGAATTTGGTATGAAAATCAGCAAAACACTCGAAAGTACCGCCGAAAGACCGCTTAGGTGCTGCTAGAAGGACCGCTTGCCACAACGACAGGATAGCCAATGCTAGACGATGCGCCATTCAACGCTACCATATGTTAGCAATTCCTGCCTGTCCGCGGCACCACGGTTGCTGCAGGGAAAGCTCAGCTTCGCTCCACTCCGCGGCGCCTTCGGCCGGACTCGTCCGGCTTCGGGTTGGGAAAACGACGGACAGACGGAAAGCTCTCCTCCGACCTGTATTATCAGTGGGCGGCGTGCTGCGGCTGATAACGAGCTGGCCAGTAATTATCAAGGGTATGCCAAAGGGAAGTGTCCACTATGTCAACGGGTTGATTGGAAAGCTTTTCAGCCAGCACAGGAAATAGCGAAAAATTCAATTAAACTTATAAGTGAAAGGGTTGGAAAGAGGAAACTGAACTGTGAAAATTTTAAGTTTATTAGATTGATTTTTGTTGTAGTCCGAGAACAAAAAGTAATCAATTTTGTCTTTAAATTATGTAAATAAAAACACAAAAAGGTAACTTCGTCACACCGAAGTTTTTATTCCTTTGCAGTATGCAATTGGATCAGTAAGAATCGACCCATTTAGGTTATGAAAATAAGAACTAAAACGAACGAAAAATCCAAAACATTATTTTAAAATCGTATCAAAAAATTATGTCATAAATTAAAGTATTCAATTAATAGTTAAAATGTACAAATTTCCAAGAAAAAAAGGAAAACAAAGGCAGCTTTCCAACCTTCGAAATTGACAACTACAAGAGTGGAAAAAACTACATGCAAAAAAATTTCAATACTCTGAATAGTATAAATAACCTATCTTTTTAACAATAAAAAAATGAAGAAATCCAGAATCTAAAGAGTATTTGCATTCTTTTATAAATAAAACTCCCCCCTGGCTGTGGGTTAAGGACAGGCTTCCCCCCCTTTAGATTGATTCCCTGCTGGACGTGCGAAAACATTGCAGCTTTTTTCGTTCATTTGACGCAGAGCCGCCCTGAGGCGAGGTACTTCACTTAACTTAATGCTCGCCGACCGGCTTTGGTGTCCTTGTCAGAGAACTGCAAGGGTGGCACTTTTTGCCACTCTAGGTACACCCAACAAAATTTGAGTGCGAGTGCCACTCACACTCAAAGCACCAAAGTAAGATACAAACACCCACACAAAATCTAACGGGTGTTGCAGGCACTCGGTGCGCTGCGCACCCGATCACTACGGGTGCGGGTGCCGATCGACACTCTCACT
>VNJS01013691.1:0-28961 GCA_008042575.1 Drosophila watanabei | reverse complement strand
TAAATGCCGGCAAAACTTTCCCCCTTTTCTATGGCTAAACCCATGGCTGGTCGTCGTCGTCCTCGTCGTCGTCTCGTCCGTGTCGCGCGTCTCCTTTTAGTTTGGTTTTCATCATGAATTTTCAAAAACTTCACTCGCTAAAATTGCAGCAGGAACGCCGGCAACGGGAAAGTTCTTATCGCCGTCTCCGTCGCCGTCGCATTCGCCGTCTCACTTATCTTGGCATAAAATTTGTTTCCACAACGCGCAGCGTAAGGCTGAAGAGCGAGTGGGAGTTGTACAGTAGTCACTAGAAAGTTACGATAGTAAATATGATTCGGATTTTAGTTATGAAATTAAAAATTAGCAAACTTTTTGTAAGTCTAATTAACTTTTTTTTGATGCATATGTATATATTATTAAATACAAAAATTTCTTTTAAAAAAATATTTAAGAATCAAAAACAATATAAACAGTAAGATGCGTAAAGTGCATATATTATATTATATATTACCATGTGCAAGGAATTCTTATTTAAATTTACATGTGCGAAAAATTCCTATCTCTAAAGACGAAAATTGTAATCTGAATATTATAAGATCATCAAATAGAAATCAATACCTAAACACACAGTACGTGCGCTTAGAGACAAGGAGATCTAGAATGCTAATGAATACATGGTCACACATAGAGTCCTTAGCTGGGTTTTCCCTTTATTTCTCCCTTCCTTCTTATACAAAAATTCAAGAGATCCTAAAAAAATTACCAAGACTTTTTGTACAAAAACAATTAGTAGGCGTTTCGTATCTTATTTCTTAGCGCACACATTTCTTGATAAGTTGTCTTAAGATCCAAACAAGTATTTTAAATAATTATAGATAATTTCTATACCCTCTTTATATTTCCAACTTCCGAGAGATTACTGTATCTTGTTTTGATGGTGCTCTCTCATTGCCGTTCGCTTCCCATTTTCTTGCCAACTTATTCTTGTTAACGGCTCTTTGCTACCGCTACCGCTACTTTTAGCCGCTATCCCTCCTGCCCCCATTTCTGATGTTGCTGTTGTTGTTGTTTTGCTTTCTGGTTTGTTGTTTTAGGTGGGACAAGAATTTCGTGGTAAGAGGAAAAAGGAAGAAGCGGCCAGAGTACCGGGGGACTGGCCGGGGGAAAAGGGACCGCCGCCTCTCATTTTAATATGTCCCTAGTCGCGCGAAATTGCTCAAGACATGTTTGTTTTTAAACAGATTACATTATTTTATGAACGCATTTCGGCTGCTGCCGACGCTGCCACCGCTGCTGCTGCTGCTGCCGTTGATAATATGCAAAAACTTGGCAAACAATAACACAGAACGCAACCCAGAAAATCGTCAAATTCCACTGAAAAGTTACCCCCTCTCCCATACATTTATTTTCCCGCACACAGTTTTCCCGCTGCTCCAGCCACACACATACACACGCACACCCACTCTTTTAGCCTTAATGCTTGTGCAAACATTGCCTGGGAATATTGCCATAAGTTTCATCGACAAATTAATGATGAAAAACCATAAACATGCATTACATAACAAAACAAAGACTTTGAGGGGAATGAAAATTGGCACAAGACTTAGATGAGCTTTTGGGGAGCAAGAGTGGCAGCAGGGACACTTTGGAAAATTAAACTTTTAACTAGTTATTATTTTTGCTTAAATATTTTTAAAATCTATTTGAAAGGAAAATATTCTACTTATTTTTTAATTACATTTTTAGATACACTGCTAAGTTGATATAATGTTTTACTTAGAATATTCTGTGATAATTAAATATCAGATTATTTCTTTAAGGTTCTAAAAGATTTTACTAAACTTGTCTTTTATTTTAAATCCCAATATCAGTAACCCCCTATTAATCCCTTAGAGAAAACATTTTATTTGTCAATTTCACATTTTCGACTTATCTTTTCTTCTCTAATTCTTTGCTAATTCTTTGCCAACGAAAGTTTACACTTATACACACATTTGAAAAATGTTTACTTTTTACACTTTTCACTTAGCTTTGTGTCGCCTGACGACTATCGCACATACACTGCCATAGCAGGAGTCGTCACTCACACATCCTCCCGTTCGGAATCCTTGTTCCCTTGATTCAATCCCATGCCGACACACTTCAGACGCTTTACACGTGCTCCATGCCATTCAAGTGCCTGGCAAAGGTAACGGTGAAGGTACGCTACGTAAGGTACGGTAAGGTGAAACGGTAAAGGTAGCGCCACCGACATTGCCGGGGCTCCTTGGCATAATCGCTCAACAGCTAGTGCTGCAACAACAACTACGGGAGATACACTGTGAAGAATAAATAGGTAAACTTTAGGGTATATGTATATCGAGGGGGAAAAGTTGGTTTAGGTTATCCGGTTTATAATGCAAAATTTTGTATAAAAAATAGCGTTAACAAATGATATACCTAATTTTTAAATATAGAAAAATATTGCATCATTATATCATATATAATTTATTAAAATCTGTTCCATTTTAATGGTGAGATATATATCTAACATAATATCCTTTTTTCGCACATATATCGTTCTGTTAAAATATATCGACTTTTGCGCTAACTGCTGAAAGCGTATCCCTAATTTATACTGAAAACAAATTGTTATCAAGGCTTTCAATGAGGGATAATTAATAAATTTAAGCACAATTAATTTTTTTATAAACAAAAAACTTACTACACATTAGGAAATTCCTGATTTTTTCAAGAGTAATTTTTTAGTTTACATGTTTTAAAATCTTTACAAGGTTCTTTTGCAAAATAAAAATTTCTTTTTGAACTTAACTTAAGTGATTATACCACTCAATTTTTATACGTGTATGAATTTCTTACTAAAACAATTCCAATGTAAAAGTTTAATTCTTTTAAAAATAATGGGAATTAAAAACTGTAAAAATAAAATCATAAAAGAATTATGAATACCATTTTAATTTTAATTTTACTTAAACTACATTTTATAAAAAAAAATCTTTCCTATTTCTTTCGGTGTCTTTGCTCTCAGCTAGCTGCTTCTTCAGCTCGCAAGAGCGTCAAGAGCTAAGACATTTTATCTGCCTTCGCCGCTGCTCCGCATCTCTCGGATCGCATCCCTCGGCTCGCATCCCTGAGTTCGCGTCTCGCATCTCGCATCTCTCAGCTCGCATCTCGACATCGCGTTCCGTTGCGGATGCGGAAGCTTGTTGATGCTTTTACCATTTGTTAAGTGCTGCTTGTTGCTCCAGCTGTCGATGCTGAGGTCAACTGAATGCTCCAGGTGATGGAGCAGTGAGCCAGCGAGCGAACAGGTGGAAGGAAGGGCGGCCAGGAGGAGCAGGTGCCGGCGACGAGGTGGCAGCGAGTTGTTGCTCCACCTGCTATTGGCTTAGTACTTAGACATGCAGAGGGAGACGAGGAAGGACGACGCACCACACACATACATCACAGGCTCAGGCTCAGGCTCGGGCTCAGTCTCAGTCTTAGTCTCAGGCTCCCCCCATTATTCGTACTCCTTGCCTCTTTCCCATGCCCCCTTTTGAGCCATGGAATTTCGCCGGCGCTTTGGGATTTTCCACCTTGACTACGTGCCATGGCGTTTGCTTTTAGTTGCGCTACACGGTAATGCTAAGTAACTGTTGTTTATAGAGAAGCACAACGTTGAGCAACCAACTAGGAAGACGAAAAAAAGCAGGAAAAACTAAGCCAAACACACATAAAAATCCCCCCCATTCTGCCATATGCAATTCACTCAAAAGTTGCCAAGTTTCGAGGGAAAAAAATATTGTTGCATGCCACTATGGGGGTCCCTGCACTGTGGGGTTGTGTTCTTAATGCCCTGCTATAGGGCAAAAGTGTCTTGACTTTCTCGGTTGTTTGACAAGCCAAATATGGTAATCTTGATAAGGGGTTGCCTTTTTTTTGGCCCAAGGCACACGAACTGCAAGTGTTACCACATATTCGTGTGAAACGCAGTGCTAATAATTGTCAAGTTGCTAATTTTAAGAGCTCGTTGGTAATTGTTTTAAGCTGTAATTCAGCTTTTAATTACTGCAATTTAATATATATTTTTCCCTTTTTTGTTAACTTATTTTTATCAGCAGGAATAATCTTAAATTAGCTGAGCATTTTCCTTGACATAAGAGTATTTCTCTGGCAATATTCTTTTTAATCCTGAGGCACCTTGCAAATCGCTCCAAAGCACACCCCGAATATCCTGACAGATTGCATTCAAGGACTGCCAAGCTCTGGAGGAAACTGCTATAGCTTAAAAGTGCATTTCTCAGTTAACGCCAAATGGCAATTTGTGTACAACGTTCGCTTTTGCTCCGTCTCGTCTCAGTTCAGTGCCACACTGTTGCCGCTACTCTCAAATTACGGGTAGTATCTATATAAGGGTAGTATCTATATCTCAATTCCCCAATATTAATGCCAGGGGCTTGTGACTTGTGTTTGAAAAATGTGCATGGCATGTCAGCGATTTACCTTTTACACTCACTGATCTTCCAGCTTCGTTGTTTACAACCTTTGGCAGGTTTTGTTTTTAGTTTGTATTTTATTTTTTCTTTTCTTATTTTTGTACCTAGTTTACTACGGTGGTTTGCCAAACAAATTGTCAAGGTGCCAAAGCGTCAAATGGTGTTTTTTTTTTCGTTTTTTTTTCAAACTGTGAGGGTGTGGCCCCCATATCAATATCCATTTACATGAGTGCAGTTCGAGGATGAAAATGCGAGACGACTTTTTGCGGTTAAGCTGAGTGCGTTTCGAGTAGCTAAATAAATCGCGTTTGGGCTGCAGCTTGAAGTCTTTGTTTTCCACTCACAGGTGGGTAAGGTGGGATTGATGGATGGCTTTTAAAATGGTTGTCAGAGGTTGGGAATTACATAAAAAAGTGCTTCGGAAGTGCTTACTTGGGTGCATTTATTTGGAGTACTATTTTGATATGGATTTTATGGGTTTTGATTTTATAATAAATTAAGCTTTATGGCAAACATAGAAGATCTTGACTGATAGCTTGTATAATATCCATTTTAAATATGGCTAAAATTCTCTATATAAATCCCTTTTATTAAAAGCCACCCCTTTCTCTAATTCTGTAATAAAAGCCATTCTCTCTAAAAGCACGCATAAACTCAAGTTATTTCAATTAGTTTCGGTAAACTTTGCCAAGCAGACAAAAACACACTCTATGTTGGTCCCTTCCTCTTAATATTCTTAGAGCTTCGTTATTTATAAATATCAATTAATGGAACACCACCTTCTTCAGCTCCCTTTCTCTCTCTCTATGCCATTTAATCGCAATTTGTTGTGTTTACATAACGCGGGGATTTGGTTTCCTTGGCAAGTCCTTTTACAATGCGTTTTCCTTTAACCCTCAACCCGAGCCAATTACGTTTTTCAGTGTGTGTGGGTGTGTGTGTTTACCCGATTTACCCTCAGTTAAATCGGAGTGTTTATGTGCATTCCTGCCGCAGACTTTCAATTAATTTCTATTTGTTTTAATTGAGTTTTCTTTGGCTGAGCGCTAAGCGAAGCCTTTGATTGATGCAATCGTAGGGCGGAGGAGAGAGAAAAGTGAAAACTTTCGACCCCGGACACATGTTCTTTGCCGAGCAGACAAGGTCACGGGATGGGCGAGAAGGTCAGGGGGTGGCATTAAATGCAGTAAAATTAAGGATTTTTGGCCGCCTGCCTGACGGCTATGTCTATCTACACTCGAGGAATATATCTAAAATTTACTATCTTTACAATTTGTTTTCCTTAAAAAAAATTTAAGATGGAAATAAAGCTTTAATAATTAGTTTATTGAAGTGAAGTTAAAATAAAAATTATAAGAAGATTTAAAGAAATGGTCTTGACAAATTTCGAACACAATAAGTGTGAACTTTCCAGAGATTTCATAGTGGAAAAAAGATATAAATGATTAAGATTATTTCCGAAATATGTAAAAAGAAATAAACAACCAATTTTGTTCTATCTATTTTCCTTTAGATTTTTTCATAGTGCACATTGGGTTAATTAATTTCCTTTTGGACCTTGTTTGAAAAATGGACGCCCTAGAAAAAAATGTTGCCGAAAATGGGAAAGGAAAACAGACTGAAGTGGAAAAGGCGACCCTGGCCAGGCAACCTTTGATGGGGGCGTGTCTGCACTCAACCTCCTTTTCTCTATCTGCCATCACTAATAAATTACAAACAAAAGTCAATAAAATCATTGAATTCATTACTTTAGATGGTTGAGAGAGGGAAGAGGAGAAAGGAAGCGGAGTTTGTGTGTGCGGTTTTGGTAATTTAAGACTCTGCTCCAGTTTCTTCTTTCGTGGACACGCCCTTGAGGTTGCCTCCCATCAAGGACACGATTGTGGGTACTGAGAAAAATAGTTATCTCTTTTAAAATCAAGTTTAAAATTATAGGAATTTACAAAGAAAATTACTTTTTAACATTTTCAAAATTAACTTTTTAGAATATTGAGGTAAAAAACAAGTTTAATACTTATTTAACTTAACAACTTACTTTTTAATAAATGTCTCCTTTACTCCTGTTTTTCCTGTGTCCCACCTCTTTCACTAAATAAATTAAATGACTTGCGAAGAGAAATTTACGTAATTTCCTTGCTCAGCATCGAAGCCATTTCCCAAACCGTATTTTCCGAATGTCCATTCATTTGCATTGGCCACACCACGCCCCTCGAACGGCCTTCGACCGCCCATCTTTGACACTGCCATGTCCTGCCTTGTCCTGGCCTGTCCGGTGCAAATCGTCAACTAACGATGCGCGTAATTTTATGGCAAAGATACAGGGACTTCTCACAGAGGTAACCGGGGAGGGGCACGGATACCGAAAATTTCTACTTCATTTAAAGTCGGAAAACACACAACGCACAACATCGAATGCCTCTGGGCCTTAGATAAAGCTTAAGCCCAAATCCAGATAGGGTCGCTTTCGGCCCTCCTCATCCTGCCTGGCGCTGTTCACACACTTTGCCTCGGTTAGATAATAACTTGTCCGGCTATTTTCTAATAAATTAACTTTGAATGAAAAAATAAATCAGCAAGGAGCTTGAGGATACGTGCTCAATATGAGAGAGAAGGAGATGCAAATTGAAGGGGTCTTTAAAGTTAGGCTGAGGGGGCTTAAACAATGATCTAAAGATAATTAAAATAGTTCAAAAAATAAAGCTGGGAGGTAATTTATTGCTTTATTAATATCTTAAGTTTTTTACTAATGAAAATTTAAAAGTAAAGGAAGAAAATAGTTAAAAATGTGGGCGATAAAGAAGTATCCTAAAGTTTTAAAAATTAAAATAAATTGCATGGCAGTTTCATTAATATAAAATAAACAACCATAAAAACATTTTAAACCAAACTTCTTACTCCCTACAATAATTAAAAAAAAAACACCCTACCAAAACCAATTAAATCACAGTACAAGTTCTTCTTAGTGCCCAACAGCATCCTTTGGGGACTCGAAATATTGAACTTTGCGAATTTCATGCGATGGAGATACAATGCACAAAATGACTTTAGATGCCTCGAAGCCAGTTCGACTTCCTTTTGGCCTCGGCTTTTGGCAGGAGGCTGTTATCAAGATAGAGCTTCGTCGTCTTTCTATCTGTCAGTCCTTCAGCCTCTCGCAATCCTTCTCTGTTCATATTGCAACTTTCTTTGCGAGGACACGACTTCCGTTCCATGTCATATACCTGCAGGGGATTGCAGAAAGTCCAAAGTTTTATCCGCTCATTCTACACTCGAAAATAAGTCGCTTTTATCCTCTATTTAACAGTCAACAGTCCCCAAACCCAGACCCAAACCCAAGCCAAGCTGAAAGTTGAACATTTTTTGAGTTCCTCGTACCGGAAATTGCTGGGGATTGTTCTTAATTTCCCAGACAACAGCCAGGGCTTTGGCTTTGTTGTTTGTGCCTGGTGCTTGCCTGGTGATGACCACATGCTTGAGATGGCATCCACTTCCACATCCACCTTCATCTCCATCTCCACTGCCATTTCCCTTGAAGAAGCGACACATTTTGAGTGATGCACACGCACAGTTCTCACACTTGGCTGGGGATAATTTGTTGGTTGCAGCCCCAAAGGCTTGTGCTCATCCTTCCCCAGAGTTCGTCCTTTTTGTCCTGCCAATGTGCGTGTTCTGTCGCCCAACTTTTGCCTCTGTCTAGTTCAGACGTTGCATTGATATAACACTGGTGAGCGAAGAATTTGAAGCTTAGAACTAATTTTGTTATGTAACGTTCTTGAATTAATGTATTAAATATTTTCTTTATCAATTTTTAAAGCCTTTGTTTTAATACCATTTAAATATTTAATTAATCTATGTCTAAAAAAATGATTTATTGCACTGAATGATAAATTTTTGTAATTATCTTCTTCATATGGCTTTAAATAATTAATTGTTCAAGGTGGATATATTTCTCCAATTTATATATACTTTAAACAATTAAAAATTATTTTTTAAATATGTATTTATCTTTATTTCTCACTTCATTTTGTTGGAAGGATTACCAAATGTATTTTTACAATATTATAATTTTAGGCAAGTCAATTCAAAGAAAACTAATCTTTTATTATTATATTTATAAACCATTATATTTGTTATCAAGTGTAACTCCATTTCGAGAGAGTTTTGTTATTCAGTGTAGCGGCTTCTGTCCAAATGTTTCCAGCTTGATGAGCTAAAAAAGTTACACAACATTTGCCTTTACAAGCTTGTAACGTTTGTTGGTCTATTTCAGGCAATTTGTGCATTGAGATCAGATGAATGGTTAACAATAGATTAACGAAGTTTAAATGCTCTTAACAATTACATCCAAATGCTGAGAAAATCATACACAAAACCTGACAAAAGTAGCCATTTAAATTGTTTTATTTTATTTTAAAGAATTTTGTAATGCAATGTTTTATGGGGAATAAGTCTTTTAAATAATAGTATTGAAAATTGATGAACGCATATCTAAACTAATAAATCTTTTGAGTTAGTATAAATATATCAACTATTTTCGAGTCTTAATGAAATTCTGAAATAAAATTAGTCATTTTACTATTCTTATAACTTCGATATTTCAACACCTTCTCCTTAATTTCAAATACCTTAACACCGACAAAGTCTGGAATTAGTTAGTCGTTGCAAACACGTTGATTAACCCATAATACCCGATAAGCTTTTGTGGCTCTATAACGATTTAATGCGGCCATAGTTTTGTCGACGACTGTCAATGCTCATTAAGTTGCCTGCTTGAGCACCTCGACAACCACTTTTGGCACATTTGCACCTACTGCCGCTGTGCGGCAGTCTCACCTCGTCCTTGGCTCCCCTCGCATGTCCTTTGGCAAATCCCGCTTTGATCCCTTTGTTCCGGGAGGGAAGTTGTCGTCAATGTTGCGTTACGTTTAACGCCCTCCCCGCTTATTGATGTTCTAATTCGCACTTAATCCAATCTAAGATTCGAATGAGCAATTTCAAATTATGATTATACCTTCGTTAGGTGGGAAAACTTCTCCAGAGACCAGTCAGCCGCGACGATTCGAAGGGGACAGGCGGAAAAGGACTCCTAGGACGCCTAAAAAAAAGGAAAGCAACAGCGTAACAGAGGAAAAAAAACTCTGAAACAGAAACAGAAGGGAGCTGGGAGCTGGAAGAAAAAAAAAACGAAGAAAATTATTTGAAAATATGACGCTAATGAAATTTTATGGGCCATGCGAAGGTTTATTTTTATTTTGCTTTCGTGTGCCGCCTCCTCGCCTCTTTGCATTGTTGCAAAGCTGATGCCCAAATAACGGTAAATTAAGCGAGATAAATCTGTGTGGGTCGGAGTGGCGTAAGCACTGAAGGCCAGGGGGAGGGACGGTCGGAGCAGAGTGGAATATTACAGAGTCAAGTGTTTGGCTGGGATTAAAATTTGTTTTTGTTTTTGCCCCAGTTTCCTGGCTAATATAGCAGCTATTTGTTTGTAAACAAGTTTGGAATTTAAAAAAATGTTTCTCATTTTTTATTTTGTTTTGTTTTTTTTTTGTGGGGGTGACCTCATAAAAATTGGTTATAAAAATTGGTTTTAATCGTAAAAGAAGTTAGGCATCTTTGCGTATCTTTTGATGAATCTGTTTTCTGTTTTTTATCTGCAGATGGGATCGAAGTTTTTTGTGTGGATTGTCTATAACTGTCCTATTTGAAGGGTCTTGGAATGTATTTATAATTTTGTTAGAAAGTTTGAATGATTCATCAATGTCATTTATATTTGGGATATTAAGTTGAAACTTTTCCGTGGCTATTTTTAAAAATGATTTATGTTTCTCTTACTTCACCATAGATTTATTATTAAGAAGAACAGATATGGACGTAGGTATCTTAATTCCATTTTAGATATTTTTGTGCGTGATTTTTTAGTTAGTAAATTTATTTAACATTTAAATTCGAAAAAGATCATTTTTATTATGAACCCATAAAGGCTTAAATATTATGACGTTTCCATTTTATATATTCTCATGTATTTTTTAACCTATTTTATTAATTTATTTTCACCAATAATAAATTCACTTCAGCTATGCTTTATTTCTATAAAAATATCCTAAGTTTTAATGACACTGACATCCATAAGCTTAACGTGGCCTCTCCACGTATGTGCGGGTTTTCAAAATGCAATTTATTTTTTCCATAATCTCCATTCATTAGCGGCCTTCGCCTTCCATTTTTCTGCCTTTGCCCTCCCATCATAAGCTTCCCATTAACCTAATTGATAGTTCTCCAGTGGCAGCTATAGATTCCACATATATCCATATTTATAGGGGAAAAAATACCCACGCGAGAATTATTTTCTAGTCATGATTGATTTACAAATGAAAGGATTTATCCGCCTATTAAAATTTCTATCGATGAATATAATTAATCTAAATGTTAAATCGAATTACACAGAGCTTCTGCTGGTCCTTTAGCACGGATTTTCCTCCCTCACTCTACGCTGACGTTGGGTGTGTTATTTTAAATTAAAATGTAATAGAAAATTCATTGGGTTCACATTAAAAATGCACTTATCGGCTTAACTCTGGCAAATTGCATGGCGGCAAAGCGAGCGACACCTCGGCCCCTTGTCATCCTCCTGTTCCATTTTCCCTGCACGCGTGGAAATGCCCCCCTATTTTTCCACATTCACCTCCTTTTTACACACCTCTTTTCCATTTTTTTTTGCAGTCTGCTGTTCTTGTTGTTGTTGGTTGTACAAATTGCATGAAATTAATTAAAAATGCAAGTGTGTATGTGTATGAGGGGGAGGGAAACAAGGGGAACAGGGATATTGGGGGGTAGTGTGTGAGTGTGACTGTGTTGCGGCAGGCTTTTGTCAAATGGGCGGCCTAAAGTGCCCCACAGGCTGTTGCAAAAGCAAAAAGGGTACCAGCATTTTCGCAGAAAAGAAGGGAGAAACACATGACTCTAAAATAATAGTAATTCCGGTTAAAAACAAAAAGAAAATACAAATAAAGTGTACTTATTTTTCATATTTTTACAAATATTAAACAATTACTTACAGAGGAAGTAGGAATTATCTTATAATGCAAAAATTTAAGAAGATTTTAGACTGAAAATATAAATTAAAGATATTCTAAGATTGTAAACAAGTTAAAGTAAAGTAAAATATAAACTTTTTAATAATATTTTATACAGAAAATATTTTCTTAATATTTTTATACGATTTTCATCCTTCTCATTTCATAAATACACAAAAATCTTATATCGTAATCCTAGGAACCTATTTTTTCTACCCCTATTGTATGCGTACAGGTGGGGGATTTTTCATACATCGATTTATTAATGTCAGAGGAATGTACAAACATACTTCTTGCCACGCCTATATAATATATAAATATTTTTTGTTCCGCCTCTTGGCAATGTCGCCGCGGAAAATGGTTGGAAAAGTTTGTGGGGTGGCGGTATATTACATACATATATGTATATAGAGAGATGGAAGTCAGCGGTTGTGGCAGCAGCATTTTTTGACGGCATCCATCAGTTATTTCCAATTTTGCATGTGCAATATTTATGCATGCGGCACGAAGAAAGAAAGCGGCGCGAGTTGCATGTTGCTGCTGCCGCTGCTGTAGCTGCTGATAAAAATGCAACGAAGCTGCAGCAACACATCTTTGTTTTTCTTATTTTTTGTCCCCTTGTTGTTGGATAAGGCTTTTGGGAATTGTGGAGCGGGGGCAGATGGAGGCGGATAAGCCAAAGGGAGGCGCAGGAGTGAGCGATAGCACCGCTGAAACTATGGCAGCTTATGCCACAAACAAGCGAGGATGGGAATTGAAGTTAGTAAAAGGAAAATGTTTAAATTAAAAATTAAAAGTAAATATTAAAGAAAAAAATAAATATGAATAATACAAACAAGATTTTTACCGAAATTTTTAAAATAAATGGAACCATATTTTCTTATGCAATATAACATAATAAAGCGAGTTTTGTTCTTATAGGTTTAAAATATATACAAAATACTTTTAAAATATATTTTAAAGTATTTTTACAACTGTCATATTGTTAATTTTAATCTTCATAAATATTTAAATTATTTAGTATTTTAAAATATATATTTTAATATTTTCTGTTTTATACAACAACTCCTGCAGCTACTCTCTTTCGATGCTTCACTGTGTCACTCGCTCCATTCTCTCGCATCGCACGTCAGTGCTTACTTTCTTTTTAACTATTTTTGTATTTATTTTTTTTACTCCATTTTTACTCTTCTTTTTACTTCTTTCTTTACCTATTTTTATTTTTCTCTCCAGTATTACACTGAACTGCTGTTATTTTAAACGTATTGCTGCCGCTTCTACTGCAAAACTCTCTTTCCCAGGCAGCGTTCTGCCTTCCCTGTCTGCTCCCTTCTCTAGCACTATCTTTCTTTCGCTCCGGCAAAAAACGAGACAACGGATGAAATTTTTGCATAACGCATTAAATATTCCAGTTTTGTATTTCATTTTTTGCTCCCGCATTCCGGGTTTCAATTTAAACTGCAACCGACTGCTGGCTTCCAATCTCCCGACTTCTGGAACAACTTCAATTCCATGGGGAAACTTTCTTTTTTCCCTTTTTTTTTAGTTGGGAGCAATGCAATTTTTATGCAGCTTTTACTTTCAAAGAGGGGAGGGGTGGAGGAGGCGGAGAGATGAACTGCTCTGCTCCACTTTTCAGCAAAATTGTGTGTTTGGGGGCCTGCGGACAAATTGTCCTGTGTCTCCTGTGTTGTCTGAAAAATCAACACGGCAGGAAAAATAATATGTTAACAAATGGGATTTTGCCTTGACAAATAATATAATTAAAATGGAGCAAATATATATAGAATAAATATGTATATATTGTTGATATTTTATGTAAATTTTCACATCAGTTTTTCACATATTTAAAGTTATAAATAAAACCTTTATGCACTTGTTCCCGGTGCATGTTCACTTCCTGCTGGCTTCGAGAGTTAACAACCGAAATATTTTCATATACCGTCGAGCGGTTTCAATCACCGACTGACGACTGTCAGGGATTGTCTGTCGCCCCGCACTCCTCCTCCTGCGACATTTGCATGATAAATAAATTTGTTTTCTTTTCGTTTTTATTATTATTTGGATCGCTGGACGATTTTTACACTCTTTGTTCCTTCGCTTAACTGACTCGGAGCTGCCTTTTGTTTTTGCTGACCAACAATTTGAAGTTGAATGCTTTCATCGGCGACATTTAGATGTTAACGCTAATAGCCGAGGACGACGACGGCGGCGACGCAATTTATGAAAATTACTGCACAACAATAATGCTGAAGGGAAGGATAACGCTCGCTCCCGGACAAGGACACTTAAAACACACACAAAAAATGAGGCAAAAATAGAATAAAAAAAAAAAAAATAAACCCAGAAAGCGGTTTTTATTTTTGTGGTCTTGGGTGTTGTGCCTTCACTTTGGTCATGTGCTGTCGTTGTTTTTGCCGCTGATGTTGTGACACCATGTGCGGCAAGTGTTGAAATATTTTTTTTTAACGCACAAAACTTTGCAAACTTTTCGTTTTAAATGGAAAAATACACTATAGATAAAGAAATGACCACTTCTAGGAGGAGATCAGAGTCAGACAAAAGCTATTTCGATAAGAAAATAAGCTCAAATACATTATTTTACTAAAAAATAATAAAAATGCAAGGGAAATAAGTATCAGAAATTTTACTAAAAAAAATCCTGCAGCAAAATTTTTTGAAATGATTTTTAATCAAAAAGTTTTTTATGCTATTAGATATCTATGCTAAATTATTATACTTTGTTATAGTTAACTTATTATTAACTACGATCGAATTATTCATTGTTTATAACTACAGAATATTATTTATCATCAGTACTTTCATTTCTCTATTATTTAAAGGTTACATTTTTAAAAATCTGCATAATCCAATTACTTTTATAGATTAATTCAATATTGAAAGCCATTATGTAAGAAATTCAATTTAAATCTTTATGAATTCTCGTTGCTCAAAATACAATTATGCAAAAATTACAAAGACAAAAAATTACAAAACAAACAAAAAATGAACACAGAGTATTTTTCCCATTCGGCGTGTCAGCTTAAACTTTCCCTTTTTTCCCCCCATTACCTTTTTCGTTGTTTTTGGGATAATTTCTTTTTGTTGTCGCTTCGGTTCATTTAGCAAACGCCGTCGCCATGCAAAATGTGTCCGAAAAAATGTCTGCCAAAGAGCAGCACCAAAAAATATATACAAACAGAAAAAACAAAAACAAAAACATCAGCTGAAAACTTTATATATTTTTTTGTATTTTTTGTGTTTGCCATAGCATTGCGTGGCAATTTTCCTTCGTCGGGGGTTCTCCATTTCGCTGGGATTCTCCTCACGCCGGTTGATAATAATTTTATGCTTACCCAACGAACGTTATTCCCCCCCGCGCTTTTTTGCACTCTCTTCGGCAAAGTTTTGCTTAAACGGTCATAACAGTAAAAAAAAGAACATTTTGCACTTTAAAAATAAAAAAGTAAACTTTGCACAAATATTTATGCATAAAAAATCGGACTGGAGTTGGGCAGCAGGAGCAGCAGCAGCATCAGAGGCAGCAGGAAAGTATGCTATGAAAATTGCATTGTACATCCTTTTATTATTTTAATGGCTCGGCGTAAGTGAAAACTTGCCACACATTCGCAGATCGCATGCAAAGCAGGGTCATAAGTATATGTGGCAGCTTTGTAACTAAGTCGGGAGTTTTCTTAGATTTTTCCCGAGCAAAAATTCCAGAGGAAAAGTTTTGCCTTTCAGCCCTTTAGAGCTGATTGCAGTTAGTTAAGGAAGTTATGGGTTCAGACGAGCTCAACCAAATGGGATTATAATGAGAAAGAGGAGTTAAGTGTGGGAGTGGTCGGGATGAAAATAAATTCATGTAAATGGTATAGTGCTTATTTTATGCCTAAACATTTTTATTAATGTTGTATTACAATTAAAAACATATTTAATTAGTCAACTTTCATAGACATAAATAAGATATATTCAAAACTTCTCGGTAACTGAATCATAAACAACTTCCCTAGCATAACTAAAACTTCTGGAATCCAATTAAAGTTAAGTACAAGTGAAAAGCAAATCAACATTTCCTCGTACGCCACAATTTTCCATTCTTTATACACACATGCATCAGCTTTCCACTCTAACCCGTTTTTCGAACATTTTCTTTTGCATACATAAATATAATAAAAATTGCGTATACGCCGCCGTGTGCTTGGCCACTCAAGTTAATGCCACTTTTGCAGAGAAACTTTTACTGTTATGCCATGGATTCCAAACGCATATACCATCAAACCCCTCGGGCATTTGTCGAGGAAAATGGGGGAAAAGGGTTTGGCGCTTTTTGAAGTTTTAGCTGCGTGCATTTCGCGTTCATTGCAGCCAACAAAGCTCCAAAAGCCCCTTGCTTACGTAACCCCAGTGTGGACTCGGCGTAAAATTCCACCCACTCTCATCCCCCCTGTAAAAAAAAGACCAACCGGCGGGACCAAAGCAAAGCCCGAGTTATGCCTGGAAGAGCCGCATTGTACAAATGGGTTTTAATAAATTTAACTTTCCCTCTTTTTTTGTTCGTTTGTTTAACAACAAAAGAGCCAGTCGCATTTGCATATGCGTTGGAGGGGTCTGAAGTCTGGTGGGTTTATGCGATTTGTAGCCAGTCTAATTAAACCTTAATGCAATGCAATTCGATTTGGTGAATTAACGCAGCATCAGCATCAGCAGCAGCAGCAGCAGCCGCAGCGGCTGCTTTTCTAATTTGCATACATTTTCGCCGTTCGGTGGCCATTCGGCAATTGAAATTAAAACTAAACTAATTTAAAAGGACCTCCTCCACCCAGGCCTCAGGCTCCTACTCCTCTGCATTTCGAATTGATCATTAGCGAGGCTCCTATTTTTTTTCTTTTCCATTTTTTGTCCTTTTGGTAAACTGCATCTGCTACAAATGTATTGGCAATGTGTTGCCAATGTCAAACTAATGGTTTGCCCCACCCACCGCCTACGTTGTTTGGCAAGCGAAAAACTTTGGCGATGGATGAGAGAGACAAAGAGTTCACTGAGAAAAACGTTGTTCTAAAAAAGGCACTATCTCTGCACTGACCTCAGTCTGTCCTTGTCTTTTCTCTACTTCACATACAAACAATCTAATCGGTTTATTTCTTGTCAAGTGGCAAATTAAGCACATTTTTAGAGAGTTTTTTTAGTTCTACATTATTTCCCCTATTAATAATATTTTCCCTCAGTGTAGTGCCCGAGTTGGGGGAGAAAACTGTGCCAAACACGGCATAAAATGACAGGCAAATGTCTTTTAAATGACGCGAGTGAGACACAAAAGGGAACGCCCCGCGGGATTTGCCAAGCCGAGTGCGAGGGATGCGGATGCGGATGAGGATGCCCGTGGCCATGCGATGCCATGAAGAATATGCTGCTGGTGCTGGTGATGGTGCTGGTGTCGCTATAGATGCCATAGATCCTATAGTTGAGGCTGCTCCTGTTGTTGTTGATACTGTTATTGTTGCTGTTGCCAACGTGGCTGACGATGCGCAACTAAGCCCGTAAAAATCTATTTTTCAAACCAGTTGACAAGGCACGGCACGGCGGCTTCACAGAGCTGATTTACCCTCGCGGGGCCCCGCTTTTCCAGCCATTTGGGAGTAGTTTCGGAAGCGTGTGAGAATATTTTATGGGAGGCTAAACAGAAAATGAGAAGAGCATAAAAATGAAAAATGATTTTACGTTGATAATTTTCCAAACGAGGGCAGGATCAAAATGTTAATAAAAGCCCACACAATATTGTATGGATACGTGTAAATATTCAGAGCAGCTGAAAATAATATTAAATTTTTCTTTTAAAGATTTTAATATAATTAAATAAATAGTAATTATATCTGAGGTGGATGGTTTTATATTTATTTAGTTTTTTACAGGTTAACTTTAAACTTGAACTTTTTGATAGCAATAAATGCAAAAATATCCTTCTCAACTATACAAAAACAGTTCTATAAATGTACATTAAAATCTTGTTATAAATACAAATTCGGTTCGGTGACATTTTTCGTTTGTTTTGTTTCCCTGCCTAACGCGCCCTTGGGGAGACATTTCAATTATCAGGACACCAGGACACAGACCAAAGAGCAAACCCAAGACAAAAATACACAACATATGCTCAAATATGGAACACAGTCCGGGGTCCTTTCATTTTTCGCCACATACACGCCTCGCCCACAACCTAAACAAATGAAATAAACGACGTCCAGACATCTGCGGCAGTAGGGAGGAAAAGGGTCCAGTGTAGGTCCTGCTTAAGGACGAAGGCCCCGGCCCGGCCCAGACAAACAAACACGGCAATCATGACACTTTTTTTTATGCATTTGCATAAAAAAAATGCGCAGCCCCAAAAAAAATATATAAAAACAACATAAAGGAATGGCAGGCCACCTCCCTTGACGAAAGTTTTTCCATCGTTGGAATTTATGTGCCGAACGTAAAATCAATAAACTGATGAACCGGTTTCGGTTTCAAAATGTGAAGCTCGTCATTGATATTTTGATATCTAAAGTTCAAGTTTGGGGCCAGTTGGAGTGGAAAACGAATTGGTTTCTGATAAAGGATTGCATTTTTTGAATTGCAAAGTATTTGATTAAATATTTTTGATTAAATATTTTCCGGAACTAAGTGTGTTTTATATGTATTTTAGAACCAAGAAAACAGGTCAAAAGGAAACTTATAGAGGGTTCAAATAAATAGACTTATATTTATTTGAAGCTATTTAAAGGAATATAGTAAAATGAAATTGAAATCAGTAAGAACTTCAAGAGTTTAGTAATTGATTTGTTTATTGTAAAAATAAGCAATAAAACATATCTTTTGCCTGAATTTGAAAATCTTAGCTTAAATTATAAAGAATTCCTGTATTTAAACTTTCACTTATTTAACGAAATGTCTTTACCTTTTTAAAGAACATTTTATGCTCTTAAACTACCCATATCTTAGATATATCCAAGTATTTTATAATCACTTGTAAGTCCCCTTTTGCATTTCAATTCCTTGGACCCAATCCAAGGCCAGCAACAATCACTGATTGATGACCCACCCCAAAGAAATCTTAACCGTAACCAATCAGCTGCCAAAAATCTCTCAAAAGGGTATCGTAACATTGCCCTCACAATGGCGCATTCACCCCTCGTAGCCCCTCGCTCTCCAACCCCCAAAAAAAAGGACCCTTTCACTTGGCCCCCCTTTTTTCAAGTGTTTTTCCGCCTACTTTGCTTTGGCCTGCTTATCAGTTGACAATAAATTTTTGTTGCCTACGGCACATAAATTGAGGGCACGGCCTTTTGTGTGATGTATTCTCCAGTAATAAATGGGGCGACCATCGTGCAGGGGGAGGAAAAATGGAGAAAATGCCAGAGAGGGACGCCGCGGCACGGCTGTATTCGGACCATAAAAAATGCTGCATACTTTGTGGCATTAAACGTGAGTTTTATGCACAGAAATTTATGGTGATGCAGTTAAAGTGCGAGCGGAAAGCAGATGCCGTGAATCTCGCTCAGGGTGCTTGACAATTTTTAAGTTTAATTAAGCTGAAAATATATATTTGGTTGCTTTAAATAATAACAGCTCAGTGCTGCCGCCGGCTCAAGGAGTGCCATAAAATCTATAACAATAAACCGAACGAAAAACAAGCAAAGGCGATGGGCTATGGCGATGCCCAAATGCAAATCCAAAGCAAAAATGGGCCGCCCGGCTGCCGGAAATAAAATGCTCGGTATAACTGTAAATACAACGCTGCGTATGCGTAATGCGAGAATTTTATGCAAAAGAGCTTTTGGCTAAGACGGAAGTCTGGGGCCAATGAAGCGCCCAAAAAAGCAGACCAGGGTGAAGTGCACAAAGAGAAATCTAAAATAAAGATAACACAACAGAAAAACGCTTGTTTTTTTTTACTTTCCAGTATTTTTAACATCAAATAATTTGAATTTCTTTTAAAATTTTAAAATTTTGTTGTTATTAAATATTTTCTTAATAATATATATATTTATATAAAATTTAGAACGCATTTATTTCAGTGGCGACGCTTCGGTGCCTTGGTCCGACCATAAAAGCGGCGCCCAGCGATTCATTGGGAGTCCTTGCCCTGGCCCACCATTTCTGAGTCCATGGTCCTTGTTTGGCTCTTACTGTTACTATTACTGTTACTGGCTTGTTTTTGCCACTGTTACGGCGCTTGTTGTTGCCGCCGCTCCTCAGCTTGGACTGCTCAGTTTTTGCCTTGCCCCAAAACTCCACTCGCTGCCCCCCCCATACCGCTGGCATTAAAATTTGAAGCACCAAATTAACTGCAGCTTTTGCAACAAACAAAAAGCGCGAGAGGATTTATAAATACTCTATATTTACAGGTATACTTGAAATGTAGGGTGAAAGGGTGAAACTACGTATAATTTTTAAGATATCACATGAAATATGCATACGGGCTTACGGGTTTGCCAGGGTTTTAATATAATTTCTATAAATTAATTAGAGTTTGAATTGTGTTTGCTTGGAGGTGATTTAAGTGGAATCCTCTTCTCTATAAAATTAATATTAATTATTACCTTGATTGATCACCACACTAATAATATTTTTAAATATTACAACTTTCATTTAGAAAATAACATTTAAATAAAACCATATAAAAAATCAATATTTAGCTTGAGATAAAAAATCAATACATTGTTGTCCGTATGTCTTTGACTTTAACTAAAAAGAATTATATTCATTTATGCACATCTGAAAAATTTAATTCAATTATGATGTAGTGATAGATACTTGAAACTAAGCTTTTAAATTATAAACTATAATAAAATAATTATATATCTTATTGTGCTATATACCTATATGAATATGTCTCATGATTATATAGAGTATTCATATAATCGCCTTACCCAAACATTCGACTTGTTATTTTTATCGTTCTGTATTTTGAATGTGAGACATTTTCGCTGGCCATTGTTGTTGCTGTTCCTGCCACTGTGCTAGTTTTGGGGCAATGATGATGAAAATTAAAGTAAAATGAAATACACTTTGGCCTACAGCAACGAGCGGGCACACACACAGTCAGAATGGGGAAATGCCAAGGCCCAGCAAGCTGGAGACACAGTTTTGCGCCATTTCCTGTTTGCTGCTGCTGGTGCGGAGCTCTCCGTACACCAGCTGCTGCTATGCTAATCGGAAACGGAAATGGCGCATATTAATACGCAAGCTGCTCGGTAGAGGAAATCGCCAGAGTTGCCGGTACCGCCGTTGCCATTTTCATTTCCATTCCCATTTTCCCAGGGACTGCAACGCGTCGGCCGCGAAAATAAGGCATCGCGCATGAAAATTTTAAAACCTAATTAAAATGTTGAAATGGAATTTGTTAATTTAAAATTGGGCAATTTCGGCTAAGCGAACTAGAAGATGGCCGAAGCGACCCAGGAGAGCCGAGGCATCGAGGAGCGTGGCACACCAGCTGGGCCAACGACAGTTAACAACTTTGTTGTAAATTAACTACTCATAATGCCCCGAAAACAACCAAGAAGGGAGCGAAGGCTCTGCTCCTACGTATTTTCCTTCGTGGAAAATAAGGCGCTTCTGGAGCAGCTTCCAAATTGGCATTCTCCTGCAATTAAACGTTATTTATAACCGTCTACTAGAAGGGCCACCGTTCTTTCTTTCTTTCTCAACTCCATTTTATTGTGGGAGCACCTAGAAAAATGTATAATAAATTAAAGAATATCAATATTTGAAGAATATGAAAATAAAATTAGTAAATAGAATTAGTTTATTAATTTTGAGGACCCGTTTTATTAGTTATTCTATTAAAATACGCAACGTATACTTAATATTAATATATGTTAAGTATAAATAAACGTCTTACAAAAACAGTCTATTTGTTTAAATGAAGCATTGAAAAGATGTATCTTAAAGTTCTGTATTTTTATCATTAAAACATTCAAATATTAAACTTATAAAATGCATTTTTTAATAGAAAATGTATTAATTTCTACCAAGTTTTTAGCGCTATTTCCCTCCATGTAAACCTGGGGGTGCTTTGTGGGTGCTTTTGGCAAGGGCAATGACTTAACTGTTATTGCATTTTTCACCTTCTTTGTTTTGCTTCCGCCTTTTCTTCGCCATCTCTCTCGACCCTCCTTGATTTTTCCAGTTTCGGTATTGCACAGTTTGCCGGCGACGCTTTTGGCATCAACTTTTGGCGTCAATTGACAACTTTTGTTGTCTAACCTTCCCCCCAAACTCGGCTCTCTATTTTTTCCGAAGCCATCCTTTTGGTATCTGATTGAGACACCGAAAGTGGGAAAACAGAAAGAACAAAAATAAAAAAAAACCTAAACCAGGCGTTGGTTAACTTTTTCGCGAGGCCCATTAGCAGACACAGCCAGCAAGAAATTGAGATTGTCTAGCGGAGAGATATAGAGTCAACGGCTATCTATGGCTTCTTCTTCTTTTTCTAAGGGACAAAGAAAATTTGTCTTTAGTTTTTTGAAATGAGAAGAAAGGAGAAAAGCGGGAAATCAAGCATAGGATTTAGAAAGTTTAAATTTTAAAACATTTGGTAGGAGTTTTTAAGAATACTTATAATTATGTTTTTTTAACCTTCTATGAAGCCTTTTTATATTTATTTTTATAAGCTTGCAGGGTATTATTATTTTAGTCAAAACACAGTCAAGGAGTCATTCTTGATCAGCAGAAACAGCCGAGTCGATCTAGTCTTGTCCCTCTGCCCCTCTGCCAGTTTTTGGCATATCTTCATCTACTTTGAGATATGAAGATTGTTTCAAAATTTCGTTTTTAATTGTCTAGATACCTCTCCTTAAAATGTTGTTAATTCTTAATAAATATTAATGCATAGTTTTGCTGTAGCCCTACTTAAAATCCAGCATTTTTTTCATTCTACTTGTACTCTCTCTTAATTAGCCAAGTAGCCATAAAAAATATTTAAACCAAAAGCTCCTTACCTTCAATTTCCTTCCATCTTCGGCTAATCTGGCCCTCTTCTTATCGTCTGCACCTTGCCCTCTTCTGCCGTGCGATTTTTGCTTGACTTCACATAATTATTTGCCAACTGGCTGGCAGACCTCTCTCCTTCTATGACTTTTGCACTGAGAAAATATAAACCAGAGCATTATAATAAATAGGATAAGTATGTTAAATAGTTAAACAAATATATAACATATTTATTCGAGTTTAAATGTGTTTTAATCAAAGATTTATTCTTTTTTAAACCTGTTTAGGTACGCAGATATTATTAATGATTATGACAGTGTGGAATATATATTTGATCCTTTCCATGTGCCAGAGTCCTGCCTCATGGCTTCGTGTCCTGGCTCCAGTCGGAAAACTCCAACTCCAATGCCAAGGGAATCGCCTTTTGTTTTATTTTACTTTTCCTTCTGGATTTTAGCTCTATTGTATTATGGCGGGGCTGACTTAGCTTCTGCTTACACTCTTTGATTTTTTTCCCGGTCCCAGTCCCAGTCCCGGTCCCGACCCCTATCCAGATGTATTTAGTTTATCGTTCATATTTTCCTTTTCCAACGAAACGGAACTCATTAAAATAATTCACATGCAAGCATATTTTATCGATCGCCGTTTGACGTTGACGAACGTCGTCTGGAAATATGCTTTACACTTACTCTCCGCTTTCCCTGCATTTTGTATTATTATTATTTTTTGTTTTGTTAGCGCAGCGTGAGAGGCAAATTTTCCGTTTTCCGCTGCCGCTGCCACTGGAGTTGCCTCTACCGTTTTTCTTTCTTTCACGTGACGCCGTCGTCCGAGCGTCGTCTGAGCAGGAAATTCATTTGGCCCGTGCCATAAATTGTTCAATGCATGAGATGCACACACTCTCGGGCATGCGAGGACCATTAAGTATTAATAATATTTTAAAATGATGGCGCTAATGATGCGATGAGGCAGGAGCCCCCGAGGATGGCCACGTTGATGGGGATGATGATAGGAAGTGGGAATGGCACGATGGCGAAGTCGGTGGTGCATCGCACTTTGCGAGAAATCAGCAAACGGCAATTAACTGGCAGACAATGAACGAAAACGATCGAACGACGGCTTTCATTTTGATATAATCATTGGAAATAATGGCAAGAATTGGAAGAAAGCCAAGTTAATTGCACTGTCCACGAGATACTCTGAAAATCGAACGAAAAATAAGTTTAAGTTAATGCTTTCTCTTTGGGAAAATTGAAAGTCGTATTAAAAGTGTTGTGTCAATATTTTATTGATGGGTTTTTAGGGGCATTTAATATTTATAAATTCCTAAAATAGTTCATTCAGATCCCTAAGAAATTAATTTATAGAGAGTTTAAGTATTTGAAAGAGTTTATATTTAACTTAGAAGTGTAAATATTACCAAAAATATACCTGACATGTAATTGTTAAAAGTTGTAGCTTTTGTTTGTTTTTTTCTTGTTGACTGACCAGAAAGGAAAACGAGACGGGAGAATGAGAGATGAGAGTTGGAGAAAGCTTTTCTCTGCTGCATACTGATGAAGGTGCGTGTGCCTGAGAGTGAGTATGAGTGTGGTGGTGAATTGGATAGATTGGCTGTCTCGTATGCCAGAATGGAATTGCATTATCGAACGTCGGGCCCATGGGATTGAAAGTGCTGCAGAGAGAAAAATTAAGAATAACTTCTTCGGTTTGTACTTTTCCAGTATCAAAAGTAACAATAGATCTTTTCCAACCAGCTATTAATATAATATTCCATTCAATAATATTTTTGTTTTGGTGTTTTAGAGAAGAGAAAGACTTCAGCGGTTGTAAATATCTCTTTACAAAAAAATTAATTTTCTGCCGAAAAGTATGCAATGTTTTCTACTTCATCCCAGTTCTGGGTATTCTATAGTAAAATAATGCTATAATATTTTATGCTTTTAAAGCATTTGTTAAATTTCTAACAAATTTCAACTGGTTAATATTATAATAACTTTACAAAAATTACTAAAGTTTTGCATTTTTTTCTCTGTGTGAGGGCCTAAGGTGTGCGAACGAGCAGCCATGACGGATCGAAAGTAAAAGCGAGACAGAAAGATGCCCACATTCCGCTGCGAAACGTTTCAAACCAAAAGAAGCCATCTTATTTGTTCATCATCAATTATTGGCGTGCATCAGCAGCATCCGCGTTGATGGAAACAATGGAAACGTCATGTATCGCATTCGAAATATATATGTACCGATGCCCATACAGCCAGATGTAGTCCTGCACAGCAGATATATATCTACATAAAACCTTTATGCATTGCCGTCTGCACATGTGTAAAGTGAGAAGGGCTTAAGACGTAGAGCTGAAAAAGTAACAACATTCAGTGCATGCATAACTGAAGCATCACCTGATGTCCAGATATAGGAAGGGAACATATAGATGTTCTTTAAATTCTTTTATTTATTGAACCTTTATTTTTAAATATTTTTATTTAAGTAACTTTTAATGTTATACCTTGTTAATTTTGGTAAACCAAGCTTTAACTTCCTCCCAAACTTCTATGATTTATTGATCTACTATATTTATGGGTTAACCTGATTTTATTTCACGCACAATTGGTTATTATATTACTTGGAATATACCTTACCATCCGCATCTGGAGTAGAAAACTTCCCCCATATATAATTTCACTAAAATCGGACGTTGATTGCAAAGTTTTACTCCTGTTGCTGACGCATTCGATTTATGTTCAAAAATGCAACATGGCATGAAGTTCTTCCTATATATTTTTTCTTATTCGAGGGTTCTGCAGCTGGACAACATCCCCTATATAGAGCCATCTCCCCCTGGAACATTTGATGTGGCTTTAATTTGATCCCCGCAAATTGGTTTGACTAGCTTGCTGATGGACCCAGCGAACTTTGACGACCCAACCCCAAGGAGCAACATGGGGCATTAATGGAGTGTACTCTTGGCACTGGGCTATCTGAACTGGACCATCTTATAAGCATTGTCCGGACTGTCCACCAGCCACAGACCCGTCCGCCCTCCCCCCTGCTCACGCTACACCTTCAATCTTTTGGCCTCTGTTCTGATTTCCAATCTCGTTAAGCTGATTTCATAACAGGGTAGAGAGTAATACCCTGGACAGGAGTGGGGCAGGGGAAAAGGAAGTCCGGAGAGCGCTTCTTTCCTCCCCTCGATGGCATCTCCACGCTACTGATGCTTTAAATCAAACGATACCGCCACCACAGCAGTCGTAGCCGACTCATTTCACACTTAAGGTTCAAGTTCACACTGAGAAAAAACTCTTATGACATTTTAAATTAAAACAAAGGTAACGAAAAGCGGTTGAAATGCAAATAAGTAGTGATTTTTATAATTGGCTTTCGACAATCAAAATTATATCCATTAAAAAGCAGAAAACATTATCAAAATATCGATTTAAATATTTTAAACATATTAAGTATGTATTTATCCATTAAAACGAACATCACTGCTTTTTAATATTTATAACAATAATAAAAAAACAAACAATTTTTTGACAACATTAAAAATTACATTAATTATAGATTAAATCGATTACTAACAAGAAAGGAAGCTAACTTCGTCACGCCGAAGTTCTTATATTACAAAAATCTATATTTTTAAATGTGAGGTTGTGATAGTAATAACTTTAGAAAAAATTTCAAATTTATTATAATATTGTTTTTTTTTTCTGTGTATTTAGCATTACTTCTCCACACCGATACCGATCCGGAGTGTCCCCAAGAGTCTGGTGGCGCTGTCTGGTCAGTTTTCCTGGCATTGGCGCGATATGATTGCCAACCGGAAAATGTCAAGGAAAATTACATTTCCACGCTGTTTGCTGGTCTGGAATCGGAAAAGGGGGACCACCGCAGAATTGAGGGTGAAGAACTTTGTGAAAAAAAAAGAAATTATGTACTACCCAAGATGCTGACTTCATTTATTTATTTTCTGTGGCCCTTATCAGCTGGGAGTTGTTATTTATAGGTTATAGTACTTCAATGTTGCTCTCGTTCATGTTGTTGCTGTGTGTTTGGTAACAATTTGTGTTTTGTTGTTTATCAGCAAAGTGCAGCGAACAGAAGGAGTCCTAATGGGAACATGTTTAACTGAAGGGGACAACTCAGGAGCCTGTGAAAATGAGAAGAAAATAGGGTAGTATCGAGTTATTATTCATCAAAGAAGTTATATAAAAACAACATTTAATAAATTAATTTAAAATGAGAAATAATCTAACAAGAGGAATTCAATTCAAAATTTTATCCAAACATCTCTCTCAAAGGTTAATTCAAGTTCGTAGGCTGTATTTACAGTTTCCCCAGTTTCCCATTAGAAAATTAATGTTCTATAAAGCGAACGTGTTAGAATAAACAAACAAATATGTATTCTCCATTTTGCATGTTGTTAGTTGATTAATCAAAGAAAGTGTTATATATATTAGGCACAGGCAGCGTTTCCATTTTAATAATTTACTCGTTTAACCCGGAACCCAACCCAATAATTAACCCATTGCTGGCCCTTAACAGTTTTTGTGCCCGCTTTTAATATGCACTTTGTGGCCTACAAATAAATATAAATATCAGTATGTCCATATAAAACGAAAGCACAGCCCGCCGACACTAGCAGAAAAAGCATAAATAAAACTACGCGAGCCAATCAATGTGAGTGCAAAATCGTTTACCACCCGCGGGGTGTGTCCACTGCCCCCTCACTGCCCCTTACCCTATATATATTTTGCTTTTTTTTTCGATCTTCCTGTTGTTCGGGCTCAATAAAAAGCTATAGGGCGGGAGTGGGGGCTGGCAGGACTAACGGACGTTCAGCTGTCCTGAGCTGCATGCAAAATTAGCCTAGGCGCGCGTGTGCGGCGTGAAAATTTTTTTGCTCGACCTCGAACAGTGTCGAATAACATAACGGGCTGAGGGGAGTGGGTGGTGGAGTGGGAAAAGGGCTCAGAGATGGACGAAGATTGGTTCACGAAAAGCTTTTGAAAGAGTTTCAGTACTTGGCTTTAAGTCAGGAAAACATTTTCTATTTAATATCTTAATCCTTTGCATGATTTCTATTACAAAAATGTTTACATTTGGGATTGGAAAAATGCGAATATATCAAGAAAGAAAACTTTGAAAAGTCTAAGATTGTAGAGATTATAAATTCTAATTTATATTTGTATTTATTATAATTTCTAATTTAAAACTAATATTTATGATTGTATTTATTATGAGTTCTAATTTATAACTAATATTCATATTTGTCTTGTATTAATGGTAAAAATTTGAAACTAATTTATTATTGCTGTAATCCTTTTAATCCCTTTTAATTAAATGTATTCTATATTTTATGCTGTTCATCCCATCTCTAACTGATGGACGGCCTCTCCAATGGGCGTCAATACAATTTAAGGCCATTAATACTAAAGGCAAAATTGCAAACACTGTAAACGGAAACGGAAGCAAAACTCGCATACATGACTGAAAAGAGAGACAGAAAATCAGAGAGGGAGAGAGAGAGAGATAGACGAAGACGGGCGGCGATTGCTAGGGGGGTAATTGTAGGTAGGAGAAACGCCTCCGATGACTACTTATACAAACCGAAAACTCCACTGGGGAGCCAGGGAGGAGATTTTCTGGCCAGAAAAAGGATACGGCAAAGGGGGTTAGTTGTCTGGTTGGTCTGGCACGTGGTTTGGTTAGATTTGTGCCTTAGCCCCTCATCCCCCCTCCCTGCCCGCTTTCTAATGTGCTTGTGCAGCGTATATTAAAAAGGGAAATGAAATGATTGCGATTGCCATTGCGGCTGTGCACTGAGGGGGCATCGATATAAGTGTACACCACGATTTTCCGGCTGGTCAGTGTTGACGGAATTTGAGATAAAAAAACCGGACTAGTGTAAAAAATATTTTTTGAAAACTTGGGAAGATTTGAGGTTAAGAAAAAACGATTTGAATAATTATATAAAAGTGTTTGACATAAATTTCCTTTAACTTATTTTCGTTGAATAAATTTTAGTGCTTATTTTGGACATAGTTTAGATGATTTTATATCTTTGAATAGCTGCAAGATTAATTTAAATGAAAAGTGGTTTAATAAAAAAGTAATTATGTAATTTTGAATTCGTTAAAAAGGCATACAACATTTTTTTTTTTAAGAAAATATTCTTATTTGCTTTCCTAACATCGTGTTTGCATATTAAATTTAATTTTAAATCCAACCCAGCTTTAAAATCTCTAAAAATGCAACACTTGGTTCAACTTTGCCAAAGGACTAGATGATGACTGCAGACTCCAGACTCCAGCTCCAGCTCCTGCTCCAGCTCCAACTCCAGACCAGGCCAGAACAGAACAGAACAGAACTCGACCAAAAGCAATTGGCACAATGGCCGCAGAAGCATCAGCCAACAGCCGCCGAACGAGCATTCAGCTCGAATCGTATCGAATCG
>VNJS01013690.1:0-16431 GCA_008042575.1 Drosophila watanabei | reverse complement strand
TTTTTTTTTGGTTGGTCACCAAACATCCATCCAGGAAAGTGTATTATGTATTTGATCGATAATTTTGTATAAATAAAAGAAAAGGCCAGCGGCGGCACACTTTGTGTATTTTATTTTATTTTTCTAGCACTTGTTCACTTTCTTTTCTCCGTTGTTGTTTTCCCGATTATTTTTAGCAAACCGAACACGGAATATCTTTTTTATGATTTCAGATATTATTTCCACCAAACGCAGATACATATAGTTGCCCGTCTATATATTTGTTATATATACTTGAATTATTTTATTTTGTATTATTTCTTAGGCGGAGGAATTTCCAAACGCGGTTTTCCCCAAAACAAAGTATTTCGAAAATAAACGGAAGAAAACGTTGCGAGAGCGCTTTCCCAACAGCTTTTCCACACACATCCGATCCGTGCCAGCGCCGTCGAGTGTTTGAAGCGGTTTTGCTTTGGCATTCCGGTTCATGTTCGGGTTCGGGTTTTCCCTTCGGCGCTTTCATTTGTGATGTCACAGAAAAGCTTCTGCCACGTCACGGAGAGCTTTTCCATTTCCCCGCTGCGGCTTGTTTGTATTTTTTGTGCTGTGTTCTTCGCCTTGTTTATCTTTCAGCTGCTGACTTTGTGCTCTCTGTGTGCTTCATCAATGGGCCAGAAGGAAGGACCAAGGAAAGCTTACAGAATTGCAACGTTTACATCTATTTTTTGTTGTCTATTTTCCTTTATTTTCTTCTGTATTTTTCTGTATTTTTTTGTTGTGTAAAACTAGCTTCCTTTGTTTTGGTTCTTGGCTGGCCTTTGTTTATGGCGCGTGCTTTCCGTTTTGGCTCTTTTATGATCCGAAACGCTGACAGACGGGCAATATTTTGAAATTGTGACGAGCATTATTTGGCATTTTATTAATGTGTCGATATTGTGTGAGAGAGAGACCCATGACTCACAGCCCACAGCCAATGCATATATTGCAATAAATTCTGATGCTTACACATGGAAAATATAATGTTTAAATATTTTAAATAAGTTTTGGAATCATTAAAACTATATATTTGGGCATAAAACTAAAGACAAGTCAAAGGAAAATAAACATCAATTAAGAAATTAAGGAATAGTAAATTGAAATCTTTTGGAAATGTCATATTTAAAGTATTAAATTTATTACTGTAAAACCTCTATATATTAACATAATTTTCCTTCAAGTGTAACCCACATTTTTCCTCGGAAACAAAGCTGAATTGTACCGTTTGCGGGCAGGATAAAGAGCAACCGAAACTCTTTTTGTATCCTCCCCTCGACTCGATTTGCAATTACCCAAAATGCTGGCAAAATGCATTCGCTGAAAATAGCAATAATAGTGAGTATGAAACAGGAAGGCTGAGGGAAAAGGGGAAACAGGAACAGGAACAGCACCTGCTGCAACTGGGAAATGCAATTAATCTTCGGCGAAGGCTGTCAGACGAACCGCAAACAATCTCGCCCAACAAAAACCCAAACAAATCCCATCGACGTCGCATATGTATGTTTTGTAACAACAGTCTGACTTTGAGATATGTATTTTTTGTTACGTTTTATGATGATTGAGTGAAAGGGGAAATCGTACAAGCTACCGACTATACAGGTTGAGTGGAAATGGAAGCAGAAAAAGGCTAAAGAATTAGGTAAATTCATTCATACGGAATCCTGGTATAAAAGTAAATCGCTTTTTCTTTGTCGATTTGCAGGAGCAGCGGGGGTATTGGAAATCCTTACAGGATGCGAATTAAAAGGTGTTCTATTTTATATATTTAATGTGTCTAACTTGTGCTATTTTATGATGAAATTGTTTGTAACAGAATTTTGGACACAAAATCTATTGATTTACAGGAAGTTTCCATTGATTGAAATCAAGATAAAAATATGTTAATATTTAGATTAAATTTTTATCTGCTTATATACTTTTTTACTTGCACATTTATTTCTTTACGTTTCTTTAATTTTATTTATTATACCTATTGCTTTTTTATATATTTGTATAATTAATTTAATTATTATTTTTGCTATTTTATTTCTCTAGTTTTTTTACAGGAAACTGTTAATTTCGATTCTTTATTCAAAGTGAGTTGTATTTATGTCGTATCGATAGTCTAAGTTCAATAGTATTTCAGTGTTTAAATTCTTTAATCTTGTCGTTTTTAAAACGAATCAAAGTAAGCTGCGAAATAATGTGTCAGTTTACCTTTTTGCATTTGTAAAAAGAATTTTTTAGTTGGTGACCTGATTTCGAAGTGAAAACAACAAAGAATTTATCTTTTTTTATTTATTTCTTTAATTTTGTATTTTCTTTTTTTTTATCAATCTAAACTCAATCTTTCTTAACTCTGCTTTTTGTTTATTTTGTTTGTTTTGTTTAACTAAATATATTCGCAGTTATTACCCTTTTTTTCTAGGGACACTGTGGCTGTTTCCGGTACTTTATATGGTTTCGTTCTTGAACCATATCTTATCAAAGTGCGCTGCAAGAGTTTGGCATATTATCATAAGCCATGATTTATTTATAGAGGCGACCAGGTGGTCCTCACCCATACAGAGAGAAAGTCATGGAGTGTAGACAAACACACCCACACAATGGGGGAAAAAGGGGCAGGAAAGTGGAGGTTACTGTTCACAGAATACCCTGTTTTTTATATATTTTTTTAATTTATCTAACATATTTTTTTTTCAATTTATAAACAAATTTTTAATACAGCTCTTTCAAGCATTGTTTGTTTTTTGTGACTTGTAGAATGTAAGGTTCGCTTGTTCTCACATATCATGGAGAATCCTTTAATCCTTCTTAAAATAATTAAAGCAAACTATAAGCAGTTTGTTCTTTTCTGTGTCAGAAGTAATAGTAATAGTCTGGGACTTGGCTTAAGTTTCTTAATTTTTTGTAATCCTAAAGGACTAGCACTTATTATTAAAAAACAAATATTGCAAAAATTGCGTTGTCGCTTTATCATCGTCCTTACTAACTTAAACATTCTTCCAGTTGGCCCTTTTTGGGACATTAAATATTAAGTACCTCAAAGCCCAACATACCCCATTTTATACCCGGCATATAAAAACCCACACGAATGTACCTATAGATTGCCTTTGTCCTCGCTCAAGTTCGGAAAGCTGTCAATTGATTTACTTGACCCACATGGCGGCATGGTGGCAAAAACTCACACTCGCACACACCGGTGCTTGGCGGTTTCCCGCCTTTTCACTAATGCGATCAATATTTGACAGATAAAAAGCAGGTCGAGGGAAAATGGGAAAATTGGGCAAAGGGAAAATATGGGTTGAGCCACAAAAATGGGACTGGCTGTAGCTTAAAGCTTAAAGTTCCGGCCAATTGTTGCTTCGGGAAGAAAAAGGGGAGAAAAGACTACCCTCAGGTGTTTGGTCAATTAGAAGGAAATTCATTTGCGCGGATTCCCCGCCCCCCCCCTTCAAATGAAATTTATGTAAATTTATTTCGAGAAAACTTTTAAATTAACCCACAAACGCGGGGCCAACTTTTGGCGTTACCACCGAATTTTCTGTATCTGCGCTTTAATCTGTCTAATCTATGCAAATGAAATGCGCACACCTGTCTGCGGCAAGCGTCCGGAAAACGTCCTGCCCCGTCCTGTCCTGTCCTTTCCTGAGATGTAAGCAACGGAAGTTCCTTTTGGCATTTTTGGTCTCTTTGAGACTGTGTGTGTGTGTGTGTGTGCTTTGGCCCCCCAAAAACTTACTTAATTGCAGCCCGAGGCTGTGGGTAAGTGTGTAATAGGAGCGAGGAAAGAAAAAAAAACATGTGGGCTGGGTGTCGCTGTATTCACAGGACTCACAGGATTCGCCACCGGATATAGCCATTGCTAATGATATTCATGAGCCTGCTCTGCTCTGCGGTTCGCCACTTTCATTTCCATTCCAAATGAGGGCGGCGGCGGCGGCTCCGAATTTGTAAAAGTCTGAATTGGCACAGAAAAAATAGAGAGAAAAAAGCAAATCAGTTTGATGAGCTATCAATAGCACAAATTGGGTTTGATTTTTGGTCTTAGTAATCGGGTTATGACACTGCCATAAGGCTTTTATTAATTGGGATCATTATTCTAAGACTTAGAAGTTTATTAAATAATCAAGAGATATATAGTACGAGCATAAAATTTGGATGAGCAACAGTTACAAAAGTTTAATAAAAATAAAAGGGGAAAATACAATAAATGTGGGTTTATGAAACTGCATTCTTGTATTATTTTCTATAACATAAGATCATCTACTCAGACTGATTAGTTATGTGAAAGCAAACCGTACTTTCAAATTAACAAATAATTATTTAAAATATTTAGAAAAAAGTGTGACCATGTTTTCTATTATAAATCATCATAAGCAGTGTCATAAAACCTTGAATTTCACTTAATTAAATGTTATTCTTTTCATCTTAGTTGTTATTTGAGAACGTAAGACTTTTACTACAAATAATAATTAATTGTAGAATACCAAGTATGACCGTTTTCTATTAACCGAAAACCTCATAAGCAGTGTCATAACATTTTAATATAAAAAATATAGGAATTTTACTTGTACTTGTATTTTATGACTTGAAGAGGCAACTTACAACAGCTCTCCTTCCCACTTATTTTCAACGAATTACTTAATAAATAACTTTCCATGAATTACATAACATTCTCCAACGAATCAAGCTTTTTATGTATTTCTTTTGAGTTTTACGCTTCCCTCCCAGCTTGATCTTTCGTAAACACTATAAAGCTAATGGGAGCAAAGCCTTTCCAGGCTATATATCTCTATCCCCGTCTATCCATACCTTTTAACTATGCCCATTTGCAGATCCCGCACTAAGCAAACATCATCGCAGGCGGGGGAATCCCCGCCATCTTCCACTCGACGCGTGCGTTGCGTTGCGTGGCGCAAAGTGAAAGATAAATGGAGGCTGTAAAAGCAGAACACTTCGCCAAGAGAGAGAAAGGATGGGATGGAAGGGATGGGAAGCCACTTTATCATAAACTCAACAGGTTCCCGAGTGTTGTGTGTGTGTGGGTGTGTTGCCATAAAAAGTTGCTGCGCTGATTGAATAAAAATTTCATTAAACGCACATTTTCTAGCAGCTGTAAGGCCTTTTCCCATCCATCTAACCACTCTCGCTCCCTGCTCACTGTAAATCCCTTGAAGGGATTGGACGAGGGCGGGGATAGGATGTCCTGCGGCAGCTTTCGGCTCGGCTGCCGTTTATTTTAATTGCCGGCATTAGACGTTCGTTGATAGGCCATAAAAAAGCAGTTGGCTCGACGGAAGCCCTCAAAGACAAAATGGAAGACGAATTTCGGCGAGAGTTATTGGGTGAGGTTTTGGAGATAGATGCTAGGGATTGTATATCGGAAGGGAAAATTATATTAGAAATATCGATAAAAATATGCATATTTAATATATCGAAATATATCGATTAGACGGAACTTTAATTCATAAATTTCTTTTGTAATTTGATAGAAAGTTGTTTTATTTATTGAACTATCATAAATTTAATAATATCATATCGAATCATAAAAATAATAGATAAAAATATGTTATATTGTTTATAAGTTATCGAAAATATCGAGTTAATTTTGATAGTACGTAAATATATCGATAAATATTATTAATAAATAAATTTTAATTTATATAAGATAATATCTTTATATAACAATATTCAAAAACGTAACTAAAAAAGTAAATAAAAATAAATATTAAATATTGGTTCAAAATATTGCATACAAACTCTGCTAAATATCTTTTTCCTATCGAACTTTTTCGATTACTTTTCGATACTTTATTTAAGTATTAACTTAAGACCACTCCTAGTAGATATCCTCCTTTAGATTTGCCAAATGGAAAACACTTAAACCTCCCTGAACATTATACATTCCTGATCTGCCGTAAAAAAAGGTATTCTCAGCTTCGTTTTTTGTTTCCTTTCGGGGCGTATTTTTTTTTGTTTTCGTTGTTTTACGCGCCTCGTCGGCTTCATTTCCGCTTGAAAGGGAGGGTTTTTTTTTCGGCAGTGGGGTTAAGGGAAAGTTGGAGGTCCAAAGGGAAAACTTCGAGTGGGTGGAGTGGAGTGGAGCGAGGAAAAGACGAGGTGTGGGCGACATTGTCATTCAGCTTTTGCGGTTGCTTATTCGGTTGTTAAATCGTTTTTATGACGTATTCTTCGCCGCCGCCGCCGCCGAAAATGTGTTCTGCGCTCTCTGCGGTTAACTTTTCTCCAGTCCCGCCCTCTTCCGTTGATTTTCCCGATTTCCCATCGCCTCCTCACCTCGTCCCGTGCGAATCGCTGGCATTACTCAACCGTCTGCGTTAAGCTCTCGAGTGTTTGGGTAATTTCACAGATTTATGCAACTCTTTGGCGGCAAAAAGGGGGGAGGAGAATGATGGAAGGGAGGAAGGATGTTGGCTGCGGATTTTCCTCGTTCCCATTCCCCTGACCTTTTGCCAATTAACTGTAAAAAGGTGAGCTGGTGTAACCCGCATTAACCTTAAATACTTGTTTTTAAATGTCGTTTTAATAAGTCGATAAAGTTTGACGTTCGGTTTTTGTAAATTGGAGTTTACTCTTTCATTAAATGTTTTTTTATTAAATACTCTTTTTCAATTCGTTTTCTTTTTACAATTTTGTTTTGTTTGGAAATTAATAAAAATAATGAAGAAAATAAAATTTTATAGGAAGAGTCCATAATTTTGCATTCTTTTTACAAATTTCCAATAAATTTATTGTTAGATAGAAATTATGTAACAAAATTACAAAGTTTATATAAAACAAATAAAAGTAAAATAAGTATTTTATATTCTAATTTTTGAAAATGAAAATCCCGAAATTTCAATAATTTGACAGAGCAAAAATATTAATTTTTACTTCGACGTGCAAAAGTATAAAGCCAAATATATATTAATTTTATAAACTACTTTATTTTATACTAATTCTTCGTTTTCTTATATTTCTTCCCATTTTTTTAAATAAAATTGGTATATTACATTTAAAATTGGCGCCTATAGTGCTGCTCGTACAGCTATTTCTAGCTATTTTACAAGTAAAATGTATAAGCACGCCCTCTTTTGTGCGAACTGGCCAAAAACATATCTCCACATAAGCGACATCTGGCGTAAAATTACAAGAGCTGCATGTGTATTTTGCGGAAATTTGAAATTTCCGTTAAAAACGAAAAAAGTATTAATTCCTAAATTTAGTTTGGTAACTAAGTTGCCATTACATATTACTTTTTTCTCTAACTAATGCTCACCATGGCAATACTTGTATCAGAAAAAACAAAAGCTAAGTAAATGGGGTAATCGATATTTGTGAAAAGATAAAGACAAGTAAACACAGTTCACCTTACTCCTACTCTCCCTCCTCCTCCTCTCTCTCTCTCTCTCTCTCTCTCTTTAGTGAAGTTATTTGCTCTCTCAACCGCTCTCTTGTCGGTACGCGGCACAGGTAAAAATTCAAACGGTGCTTTGTAACGTATTTTTCGGTCCGATCTCCCGCTCCCGTGTCGCAACAAGTGCATGCGAGCAAGCGAGACATCTGCTATGCTTGTTGAGTGTAAAAGAGACCACCAGAGAGACTCGATCGCTGTGTTTATGGTGCTGAGCGTGGCCGAAAGAGTGGCGGCGTCAGTTGCGCGCCGCGTTTACCTGTCCACAGACGTGTTTACCTGACGACGTGTTTTCCTCCCTCGTGTCGCCCTCTCTCTCTTATCGCTCGTGTGTACCTGTGCCTGTGTAAGTGCCTGGAGTGAGAGTGCGTCTCAGTGTGTGTTGGTGTGTGTGCATATTCAATTAATTACAAAAAGGCGCAAGAGGAAGCCTGAAGAAGCGGCAGCAGCAAGTGAATTGAATGAAAGAAAGCCAGTTAAAAAGTATGCAAAAAGTTTCGTGATACAAAAGGAGTGAAGAAGCGGCGGCATAAATGGTGATTAATTCACTTTAAGTTGCAATTAAACAGCAGCAGCAGCAGCAACAACAACGAGCAAGCCAGCGCAAGGTGCAAGACAAGGTGAGGCGAACTTGAAGTTTTTCTTTGCTCGTCTTCTTCGTATATATTTTTTTTTTTTGGCTGTAAAGAAAAAATTATCCAACAGCGAAAAGTGTACGTGTGTGTGCCTTGAGTGTATAGGTGTGTGTGTGGCATTTCAAAATTGCACTTGAAAAAAGAGAAAGAAAGAGGAATCGCAGATAATGACAATGAGCAGCGGCGAAGAGAAGAGGGGAAGGAGGAGGAGGAGGAGAAGAAGCCGAGTGGCAAGAACACGGCGGAAAAATCAGTACAAAACGGTACAAACGTGATTCTCTTTTTTTTCCAAGGCACTTTTCTACTCTGGGAATTTTCCTAAAAGGGGGAATAACCGGGCGGGCACCGGGGGGCGGCGCGGAATAATGGCCTCCAATTTGCCACCCGACGATGATGCTGCAACTGTACACACACTCTAAAAACCGCCCAGATCCGAGCCACCGAACCGATCTGATCCATTCCATGGCGACATTTTTGCTCGTTTTTCTCGATTTTTATATTTATTTTGATTTTTTTTTTTTTTTTTGGCCTGCATCAACTGAAGCGTGGTCGAGATCGGCTAAAAAAAAAATACAGCAAAAATATAAATGGAAAACATGGCTTACAACAGCATCCGAAACGTGGAATACTCTTTTTTACAAAGGAAACTAAGCTTTCTAGAAAGGTTTTTAGGTTTTCTTTAATAACAAACTTGTGAAAGGAATTTTAAACTATTAAAAAATTAATTTTTGAATACTTAAATAATTTGTTTCAAGGTCAAAGTGTTTTTTCTGACATTTATTCTTTAATTATACAAAACAAACAACTTGTAAAAAGAAACAAACTTTGTGGATTTTCTCATCTTAGATATTTGCCAAGTTGTCATACACTTGCATAAGGAATTTCAAAGATTTCTTTAAGAAAACCATTAAAAATCTTATAAATTAATTAATGTCATATTTTCATTCATCAGAAATTTTTTATCTGAGGAAATCTTAGTTCCATTTTGTATCTACCACAATATATCATAATCAAAGCTTAAATAATCTTAAAATTTCTTAACCAAATGATTACTAAATTATTTTTACTAAGAAATTAATTGGTTTTCGTTGAAGATAAGATTCTTATAAGGTAATAAATGTGAGCTCTTAACTAAGATTACCTTTTTATAAACATTATGAATTGCAGGATGTAGTTATCTATAAAAAACATTCAAAGTCATGCTAAAGGGGCTTGATTACTCAATGAGAGCTTATAATATATGACTGAATAACTATAAAACAATTATAACATATAGTCTTTCTAGCTTACTGTACTATTAAGGTATTTAATTGCAGAATTAAAGTTATGAAAAATATATATTCAAAGCCTGAGGCTGCTTCATACCAAACTTCTGGACCAAAAATTACAATACTCTCATCGCGAAGGGTATAAAAAACGCAAATCTGGCGCAATTGAGCGCGAATGGCAAACCAGAAAAACAAGGCAACAACAAGAGAAGCCAAGCGCTTAGATTGCCGGCCTCAAGTTACGACGATACGATTCCAATTCCAGTCAGCAGCCAGCGCGGAGCTTGGCTTTCGATCGCCCAGCTCAGTTATAGTCGCCGACGTCGTCGTCTTCGTCGTCATCACGATCATGATCATGTTGCGGCGATCGTTATTATGCTCTTTTCACTGAATGAGCCACATTCCGGTTTAGCATTTTTTCAGCCCAGGCAAAAGCCAAAAGCAAAACCATTCCATACCAATCCATACAATCCACAAAAGCATCCCCGAAAACCCACACAAATATCTGTATAGTATACCACACTCACACACTCGACTCTCGAGTCAAAGCCAGGCCCATTCTCAGGCCCAAGTCCATTTCCAATTGAAAAGCCAAGTCAACAGTCCCCGCACCCATCACCCATCACCCAGCAGCACCCAGAGAGACCCTCTGTTTCGATCGCTTTTAAACGTGTTCCCCCGGACTAAAGAAAAAACGCAGACACACACACACAGAAAAACTACAGTCGAGCTTCTATAGCTGGGAACTAGCATGAGTCACTAGAAGAAATTTTTTTTGTCGGTTTCCCAGGGGAAGTTCTGGTTTATGGGTTTCATATTTCCAAGTAACTCAGGGGGTGTTGTTATGTTATTATGGAACTAACTAGTATTTTCCTTATTAAAAAGCCCGGTCAAAGTGATCATCGAGGGCGGGTATTTTTAATAACTATTTGCACTAAACTAGTTGGGGTGCCAGGAAAAACTAGAGCCATGAATGGTCCACTTGGAAATTATTTTGGAAACTCTACTGATATCAACATAAATTTTAAATATATTTTAATATTTCGAAAAATGTGCTTGTTATTCTAAATAAATTAAAAGTGAATGCCAAACAAATTAAAGATATAAAAGTCAAGGAATAAGAATTAATCATGGCATAAAACGTGACTACAATTACCTGGATACTTGGTTTTAGTTCACGTTTTAAGTGTATATTGATCTTGAGCTCTTTCAATACCTTTATTATATTTATTAATAAAATTTATTTTTATATAATTTTTCCCTATAAAAAATGTTACCTAAAATATAAAAAACATTAAAAAACTATAATATCCCCATTTCTTTCTGTGCACCAACAACAGATCGTTGTAAAAAAGCAACATAGCCAGTTTTTTCTGCTGTAGTTTCAAGCCATGTTTTGTTGTTGTTGTTGTAACTGCTGCATTCCAACGATCGTTGTTGATTTTTTTTCCTTTTGTTGTTGTTGTTGCCTTGGCAACCAGGAATGCCAGCCCCTGAACCCATCTCTTTCGCTCGCTAAGCAATCCTCTCTTTCTTGCCCGCATTCTATGTGGAGAGTTTTTGGATTTAATTTTTTTTTTTTTTTTTTTGAGAAATTCCAAACGCAACGAAAACGAAAATTGTGAAAAGTGAAGCTCGATTCAGACAAACGAACGAACTTTGTGCCTCTCCTACTTGCTATCTCCTTTACTCTCTTTCTACCCATCTCTTTCGTTTGGCGCTTTCTCCCTCGCACCCTGCACTCCTCTGGAAAAAAATGTGAAAAAAAATGTCAGAGTTTGGGTTTTTGAACCTGCACGTTTTTTACGTGTAATGTGAGGTCAGTAACACTTTTGTTTCAAACATTTATCACGCTCCGCTTTGGCCGAGTGCGTGTACCGCTTATGACGTCAAAGAGCGCTGCCAGCCAGGCGTTTAATGAACTCGACTTGATGATTGACAAGCCATTTAACGCCACATATTGTTCGGAGGCTCATTCACTGATAAATGGGTTTTGGCCAACTTGCCGTGCCTGGCTGCCTTTTGTTGAATTGGAATTATTTTTTTTTTTTTGGCAGGCTTATGTAGTTTGGGGGGAGTCCTTTCTAGGGCAGGCTTTAATTTAACTAGGAAAATATTAAAAAATGCTCAAGTTAAAGGCTGAGTTATTGGTAAAGTATAGAAAATATGCAATAAAGAAATTTGTCCTGAATTTAAAGAGGGATCCTTATACCGTTACTCTACAAAAAAAAGTTAAAACTCTTCAGGGTTCTAAAATTTTACTCAGAAGCTTGAAATGGAGTGGAGGAGTCATTTCCGACCCTATAAATTATATAAATATATTCTTGATCAGCATCAAAAACCGGGTTGATCTATCCATTTCCGCTAAAAATATAAAATGAGTAAATATTTGGAAAATTTTATTAGGGGTGACATCATTAACAGTCTTAAAAATGCAATAAAATATATTTAAAATTTAAAAATTTTAAGCTTTATTAGTAGATTTGTTAGTTCAATAAAAACAAGCATAGAAAAGCTATCCATGTTAAAATTAATGCTTTTTTGGCTTAGTTATGATCGACTTTCCTAATCCAAATGCATAGTATAAAAGTATACAAGCGTTGGGTTCCCCAAGTTATCTTTAACATTTATATTATTCGTATATTTAAATTTTAGTATCTGTGAATTCCTTATAAAATTGAAAAAAATGCAGCATTATGTATTGAATTTATTTACAATTTAATAAGAACCCTTCTCATAAACATATAATGCAATCTTTAAAATTATTTTCTAGATTGTTTAATTAAAAGTTTTGCTTGTTTAAGTTAAACAATTTTTGACAGGCATTTGGTACTTTCTATCCCTAAAAAATTTGAATATACTTCTAGAAATATCTGATATTGATATTATATCAATCCTCTCCTCTCAAAATGCTCGAGAAGTTTAAGTTTAAAATATTTCCCTTACAAGTTATATACAAATTTAACCCTTCTCCTCAACCATATTCAACCGTAACTCTCCAGAAACATCTGCTGTTTATGAGCTGGCGGCAGACATATCAGAAAACGTCGGAACATTGCACTCCCTGCAACATGAATGGCCTCTCCACAGGCCGATGAGTAAATCCTTCCTGGAAACTAAAAACCCATTACACCGACGGCCTGACGGGGCGTGGCATGTCCGCCCACAGTTTTTTGAGTTTCAAAAACTGGCTGACTGCTGCTGCTGCTGCGGCTGCCAGTGTGATGTTGACAAACCTATTTTCTAATTTGTTTTGCATTTCACCGAGGCAGTTTGTGTGTAGTTTGAGGGAAACTTGTTTTCCCCCCCTCCCCCTCACCAAACGAAGCGTGCGAGATTTTATTTAACGCGCCTGGCGCACTCCAGAGAGAGAGAAGAGAGAGAAAAGCCGGGGCTTGGGGATGCGGAATGCGGGATCCGGGGGCTTTCAAAAACAAGCTGCGTGCTTACAGATATTTTTGCGACGGAATGAAATGGGCACGGCCCACAACTAGTTGCTCCAGAGCACACACAAGCGGCACCCGGGCACACACACGAAACACACACGTGCAGACAGCCGCCGCCGCGCCCAGTTACAGCCCAGCTCCAGCTCCATTGTCCACGCGCGCTTTTCACAAATATAAAACAAAAAACAAAAAAATATAAAAGGGGAACAAAATTTGCGTTTGTTTGTTTGCCTTTGCTTTTTTCGAGTGAGTTGCCAACTTTCGTCAGGGAGGGGGCGGGGGGCAGGGAGAGGACAGGAGCGAGGTTAGGGCCTTGGTAGGTGGGATTTACAGATGGCAGGGCAATGGTAGGTCATGCATACATGTGTAAGTACAATCATTACGCGGGACTCCTCTAGATAATACAGTGGGGACTCTCAAAGGAGAAAAAGGAACGAAAAAAAAATAATTGAAAAAAAAAAAAAAAATTGCTTGAATTTTATGGTAGGAAAAAAATGTTAAGTCTTGCTGAAATATGAACAATATTACTGATAAAATTGTAATTATATTAGTCAAAAATGGCAGTCTTCTAGTTTGAAATTAGATCAGAAAGATCTTTATTTGTATTTTAAATACATCATTTATGGAATATTATATACAAAAAATAATTTTAATCCTGTTTAAATCTTTACTCTTGTAGTTCAAAATTTTTTTTTAGACTGTATATAGTTATTATTTTTGTAAAATATCTTTTTCTAAGTTTAAAGTTGATCACAAATATATTCACATTTATATTTTTGGGAATATATTTTTGTTAAGGAAAATAATTTATTTAAGATTGGTTTATAGGGTTACTTAAACCCTAATAACTATATTATTTAAATAATATATTAAGCCAAGAGCTCACTTTTGTCATTTTAAAATAAATAACTATAATAAAAATATAATTAATATAAATATAATTAATATTAAGATCACATTTTATTTATACATATTTCTGCATTTTTAAATACCAAAACAAATTTATAAAAATTCAATTTCATCACACAATTTTCTTCCAGTGTCGGAACTCAGTTAAAACTTTGACATTTAAAAATAATTTCACAGTGGCTTTAAACATTTTTTAGTGGAGTTTTTAAAGCAATAAGAGTTAGGGAAAAGTTCAAAGTTCGAGGCCAAAATGGGCAAACTTGCATGCAAGTGTGTTTATTTGCAATTTCTTTTGACTTTTCAAGAAAATTCGACTTAGGCAAGTTTGACTACACACATGTACACTTGTGCGTGTGTGTGTGTGTAAGTGTGTGCGGATGGATGCTCCCGTTTTTTGTGACTCCCGTTTCCTTTTCAAAAAAGGGGATTTCCCATCCTGTGGCCGCCTGTTTGTCATGCTGGCAACCCACTTACGCTCTGTGTGTGTGAGTGTGTGTTAGGGCAACCGTTTGGTTTTTATGTCTTTTGTGAAATTTTATTTAATTTTTGAATCTTTTTTTTTCTCGTGAAAAGTTTAATATTTGTTTTTCATGCTTGCGATTTGCATAATTTGCACAAACACACACACACGAGACAAGACGCACACAAACAGTCATGACCTCCATTTGTGACTAGCAATACCTGCAGGGTCCTGTGAGGGTGAGGGAGAGGAGAGAGGCAGAGGAGAGCCATGGAGGATGAGCCAGGATGTCGCTGCTCTCTGCTCGCATGCGATATATTTTATGAATGCAAATCCCTGTTCATTCGGATTTGGTTTACTTACTTGCGGGCGGCGGGCCACTTCCCTTTCTCCCTTCTCCCTTCCCCTTTTTTCTGCTCGTCCTTGCCCGCTCTCTTTCACTTTCACTTTCACTTTCTGTTTCCTTACTGCTTCCTCCACCCTTTCCCCTGCCGGGGCTTACTGCAGTTTCATGTGCACATGTGGGCGGAATCTCGCCTTAGTTCCGTTTTTTATTCATTCACATCGCATTTTCATTCATGCGATCTCTTGGCGAAAAATCTCGCGAAATGGAGCGAGGGGATTCCTTGGGTAATACCCTGCATAATATTGAATACCTATATTTTTGGGGTGTGAGAAAGTCATTCAATATTTTTGTAACTGATGTATTTATTGGCGAAGTTTATCCCTAATGGGCAGTCTTTAATGTCAAATAATGTCTTAGAGAGGTGTGAAAGTGTTGGGGGAAATTTAAGTAAGAGTTAAGCATTATTTTTAGGATATGTACATATATTCTACATTATATATTTATTATAAATTTATATTCTTAGAGATAATTTAAATGAAACCTAAGAATTTGAAACAGGCCTGAAAATGATTAATTTTTGGTTTCATAAACTGTGGTCGAAAACAAGGTTTTTAATTGCTAAATATCCTTAGGCTTTTTCCTAAAAAAGTTAGCTTTGACTTAGAAGAGCTCAATTAATTTGTAAAATTTATTTTTATTAGTATTATTTATTTAATGGTTAAGTTAATAGCGTAGACACAAAAAGCAGACTAGAATAAAAAACTCTTTTATAAAAAAGCATTCTCTCACTACTTGTCTTTTAAAAACCACTCTTAAATTAGAGGTAATAATGCAATTTTTTTTAATTATTATTTCTTAATTGTTTAATGATTACTTTAATTGTTAACTGGCATACTTTAATTGTTAACCAGCATACCCTTAACTACCCTTTTATCTGTGGTTCAAAACGGCAACTGAACTGAACTGAATATTTATTATTATTATGTCTTTGGCTTGCATGTGTGCTACCTGGTCCACCCACAGCTTACAACCCACATACACAGCACAGCACACACACCTCACACACACCTACCTCCCCCTCCCCTCTGCCCTAATTCCTTCCGAAAATTGTTCGCCTTTGGTTTTGGTGCGCTTTTTTGTTCGCTTCCCGGGCTTTATTTATTTTTATTGTGTGGCGCGGCTTAAATGCGCTTTGCAGATATTTTATGCCTGCCAACTGCCTTTCCGAAACGAAGCTGGGGGGATGCTGCAGAGGGAGGGGAGGGGGGAAGTGGCTTTAAGGGGCCATGGACCAAATATGTTTATTTGACACACATCCCAGCCAGGAAAAGCGACTCTCCGCATGCAAATCTTTCCTTCGCAACGGCTTCCTTTATTGTTTGCATATAGAATCAAAGTTTTTTTTGTTCCTGGATTATCCAGCGACACGGCTAACACTCACACACACACGCACTATGCACACACAAAGAGTTTGGCTTATTGCCACGCCCCCCTTTTGTATTTCAAGGGGGGAGGCAGCCGGCAGACGGGATAAATATTTGCCGCGGAGGGGAATTTCATTTTTGCCCTGACAAAGCAATTTTAGTTATTTTGCCGCAATTGAGTTTTGTGCTCGGTGCGGCTCTCCTTTTTCCACTTTTTATTATTTTACGCCATTTCTGGTTTAACCTTTTCATTTTGGAATTTGTTTGGCTTTGCAGTTTTTGGTTTTTGTGAAACAGAAATAGAAATGAAACGTTTTTAGAAAGCCTCAATTTAAAGGCAATTCGGTAGAAATGAATTATTTAACTTGAAGAAATATTTAAACTAGAAAAGCTATTAAGAAATCTTAAAGGAGACATTTAAAATAGAAAAGCTATAATCCTTGAAGAATTATTGATGTGTTAAATTAAGAAAATACACAAACGAGAACATTTTATTCATAAATTCCAAGTTTTCCTTTTCCATTTCGAGTTA
>VNJS01013684.1:0-12346 GCA_008042575.1 Drosophila watanabei | reverse complement strand
AACGATACCAAAAAGTACTCGAGAACCGGAGCATCTAAAATCGAAATCGAAAGCTTTTGGCCAAATCGAAATCGAAAACCAATTTCGAGAACCGGAGCAGGCCTGATTGTTTTTAATATCCATATTGCATTAGTTTTACAATTACAGTTTTGCATTTTCCTACAAGATTTCCGATCCACAGTGGTTTCTAGAACAAAAACCGTTGCAAAAATCAAAAAGTCAGAAAGTCGCAAAAACTATTTTAATCATACTTAATCAACAAAAAATTTCCCAAGGATTAAGAATCTGCCATAAAATTTTTGCATAATACGAAAAAAAATGTTGTCGGCTTTCAGGTAATTTTAGACAAAAAAAATAGCTTGCCTATCGTCATGTTTTTTTTAATAATAGATACATTCATAACTGTAACCTAAGTTGAAAAACGGGAGTTTGGTTTGGGCTTGCACAGATAAATCGATACTTGCCAGGTGCCAATTTTTTCACTTTTTTCTGGCTAAGGTAGTCTATAACTTCTAAAGCTGGCGAAAGCCGGCGAGTACGAGTACGAGTACGGCATAAAACAAAGCAACTTAGGGTAAAATATACCAAAATACCCATACAACCAAATATTATTATATCTTTTTTGTATCATGTTACCTTATAGTATTTATATTCTTAGAGATTTTTTGAAAATTTGCCATGTTGCGGCGGAAATTATTGAAATTGGCGAGAAAATCATTCAAAGATTGGGTACGATCTTGAATGTTCTCAATTGGAAGGAGAAAATTGTTCATTTGAAATATGGGGAATATGCTTCCATCAAAGCTTCACTTTTGGCTGAGAAGTATCCAGACAAGAGATTGAAACATGGTAAAGATATAATGGAATATCAGTCTTTGCCAATTGGGAAACTTTCAGAAGAAGCTCAGAAATCGCTGAATAAATTTTATAAGAAGTATAGAATCTGCAACTCTTACAAATCATCCTGACTTAGGCAGAAAAAGGACCTGTTAACTATGTTAGCTGCAGCATCTGGTCCGTTTACTGCATCTCTACGGCATATAAAACACGAAAAGATATAAAAACAAGTAATTATAGTTCAGAAATGCTTGAACTATTAGAGATTCCCCTAATATATAATAATATTTTTTTTTCCAGTTATCAAATTATTTTTATTTTAGCAAAAAAAAAAATTAAATAACAATATTTTTACACTTTGATACCCTATAAAAAGGCAAAAGGGTGGGTGGGGATCCAATACATATGTCAATTTTGCAAAAATGACTTGTCGAATGCCGTTAAATTATTTGATTATCTTATTTGGTTAAAAAGTTATGATTTTTGAAACGTAAAATGAGAAAAGGCGCTACTGGGTTATCGTTCTAATGACAGCTAGATGATAAAGTCGACCGCTTTCAATAAAATTAAAGTCTTTATTCTGAAATATTAAAGAATGCTCATGTCTTAGATTTTATGAAGATATGCTAATAAACGGCAAAGTTAAATTTTCGTTCTGAAAATTTCCCGATTTTTCCTATATTTTGTTCCCAATTATTGTTATCTATAATTTATGAAGAATGCCATTAGAAAGTTATAGCGCTGAGAAGGAATGCCCTTCAGTGCAGCTTACTCCTGGTATGATTATTTCTTTTCCGTTTTTCTCAAGACTGTGTTTTTCAAACTGACCTCTATCCGAGCTCAAAAATGGCTAGACCGAATGACTTGAAATTTTTAGGGAAGGTTAAGTACACGTAAATGCATTTAATGAACTACTATCATTAAAAAATATTAATATCTTATATTCTTTTAAGCAACAAACTAAAAAAAAAAATGGCAAAAACCCAATACTTTTTCAAATGTTTGTCAAAAATCAAATTTTTGGTATATTTATTTGATTGAAGTTCATTCCATGCATTTAGGCTTACAGATTAAAACGCCGTTTAGTGCTTTGGTTTCCGATTAACCAATCGGCCGGAATCGTGGAGATACTACGATTACCTTTCTCTTAGGGTGGGGGTGTTCAGAACGCTGTAAGTCAAGTTCTACTCAATATTTTTAAGCCCAAAATATATGTTTATAAGTGATAAAAAACTTAAGGCTCTATATTTTCACTGGACGAAGAAAAAAATAATCTAAAAAACCTCAAAAACAGGCCGTCACATGGGATGGCTCACATAATAGTCAGATTTTCATAAAATGAAGTAAGAAAATCTCGAATAACATAAAAAGCCTATACCCCAAATTAGGTTAAGGTATGTTGAAAAACGGCTAATTTATATATTTATTTTTGTAAAAATATTTCCGTCTTTTATATGGCAGCTATAGAATATAGTCGTCCGATCCGGCCCGTTCCGAATTATACATATAATATATATTTCCAAAGTTTCATTTATATAGCTCCGAAACTAAGATACTAGTTTGCGTAGAAATGAACAGACGGACAGAAGAACAGGCGGACATGGCTAGATCGACTCGGCTGTCGATGCTGATCAAGGATATATATGCAAACTTCGGACTCAAATTATAATACCCTGCAAAGGCATAACCACTAAAAAATAAAACGGATATATTTGTGTAAAATCTTATGGAGGCGCCAAACTCACCGTTCATGGGGCGTCCGCTGCGACAGCTTCTCAGTGCTGCGCCAGCCCAGGTAAGGCTGTCGGTAGGAGTTGCGCAGCACTCCGCTGCTACTTGCTACGGACATAAAGCTGCTATTAATAGGTGCACCACGAGCGAAACTGCTGCGCTGTGAGACGCTGGGCGATGTCTGGGTTGAGTTTAAGTGAGATGTGGACCACCGAGTGGATCCCGCGCTGGTTTGTGCGTGCGATGATCCGTGAACCGCCACCGGGCCGCTCTGTCCGCCGTGGTGGCTGTGCGCTGAGGGACTCAGGAGCAAGGGGCTACGGTCAGAGCGATGCGATCCCAACGAGCTGAGCGACGTCGTCTTCGAGTTGAGCCCCTGCCAGCGTCCCGACTCCTGTGTGCGCTTGCGGGTGAAATTGCCCGGCCGATAGCCGCCAGTGCATCCATCTGCTGGTACATGCCCAGAGTCCTGATTATAGTGTCGGAACCAGTCTGGGATGTTGAGTCGTTGCAATGATGCCTGAACACGCAACTGATGCTCGCTTAAAGCAGCAGGATTCTGATCATGAAGCTTCTGCAGCTCGTTTTCTGGAGGCTGTTTCGAATAAAGAATTAAAAACGCATTTAGTTATTTTGTGAATTTAAGTTACTATTTATTATGTTTTTATATATTTTATAGCTTTTTTTTAATAATTTACTAAGTATTGATATTTCAATTTAAATAACAGAAAGCAAATATAAATTCGCAAAGCTTAAATTTGTAAACCCAGACGACACGTTGTGATTTAGCCCAAATGTTCCCAAGATATAGGAAAAAATAGCTCTAAAACAGAGGGACTAAAAATGTTTCTAAATGTATGATATTTGGTCATAATACAATAATGTAGGCTCTTAATTTAAAAAAAATATTCTTGTTTACATAAATCAATCGATTTAAATTAAAGTTTTTTTTCAATAATGTTAAGACTCATTGTTCATTGTCTTAATACCAAAAGAACATATACTCTATACGGACTTTATAGGGTTGGACAGTAATCCTTCTGCCCTGTCTCAGTGTTGAAGCACTAACCATACAACTCTGCAGATAGTCTTCTATATAATATTACTACTATATAAGTCGTAACGGGTCAGATCAGACGACTGGATCATATAACTGACATATAAACTGTGGGACAATTTTATAACAAAATATGTATAGTTTAGCCGGTTTTTAACACTTTTAAGTATACTAATTTTTGTATAAATTTTATTAAAATCGGACTACATCATAAAATAAAAAAAATTCCTAGAAAAAAAAATAACTTTAGCAGTTTTCAACATATCTTCATCTACTGTGACATGACATTTTCTATTATTTCCGATTTTCAGCTTTAATTTTATGAAAACTGGGCGACTATATCTTATACACTCATTAAAATATTTTTCTTGATTTAAGAAAAATAGCCGTAAAAAATAATCGCCCTAAATCTAAGAAAATTTTTCTAGTATTAAGAAAGGGCTTCCTTGAGTTGAAGGCAAGGCACCAATAAAACAAGGAAAGCCACCTTAAATAACATTTTCTATGTTTATTTTTTCTTTTTTCCTTCAATTGAATATCTTTCTAAATCTAAGGGCTATTTTTCGTGAAACCATTGCGAAAATTCATGCCGAAAAATGTCGCACACTTGCGCTTATAGTTCCCAACTGGCCCTAACATCCACCGCATGAAGTGACGCTTGTCGGCCCAGTCTTAGATATGTATGTGCTACTACATAAGTACAAAGTAAATACTCTTGATAGTTACTTACTCTAATAGTAAGTATTTTTTGTCTTAATTAATAAAAAATGGCCCTTAAATTATAACAAAAGAAATCCTCTTTGATGGTTGATGGTTTTTAACTGCGCCATTTACATAAACAAAAAAAATAGTTTTTCATAACTCAATATGAAAAAAATAGACTACAGTTTACCCTCCAATAGAGATGGAAAAGCTTCGATGTTGGAAGAATACATTGATGTATCGCATTTTTAAGAAACATCGCAACAATCGATAATTTTGCAAATCGCCCTAAAACAAGAAAATTTTTCTAGATTAAAAAAAATCGTCATAGATTTCAGAACGATTCTTTCCTAAATTAAGGGCAAATTTTTCATAAATTTAGGGCGACCCGTTTTCAATGCGAATTTCTAAATCTACGGGCGAAAAATGTCTTTTTATGGCGATTTTAGGTAAACATTTTTATGAGTGTAGCTGCCAAAGGAACGATTGATAAATGTGAAACTGTTATCGCACAAAATTTAAAGAACATGTAAAACTGTAAAAGATAATAAAATAAATATGAATACATAATATGCATATGAATAAAAACATATATAACATAAATTTGTATTATATTAGCTATAGATAGAATGTTAATTATGCAAGCGCACCCTGCAAAGTTGTTCTTGTTTAATTTGTTTTTGTCGTGTAATTTGCATTGAAATGGACAGACGGAAATGTCTAGATCGGCTACGCCTTTGATGCTGACCAAGAATACACATACACTCTACAATTCACACTCTAAAATGCATATTAGACTAACTTCTGCCCGAAATTAAAATAGCCTACAAGGGTATAAAAATAGATTTGAATGCAAAAAAAGTTATTCGTCGCCAAATTTAGGAGCTATTGATATTATATATGTTCTTTAAGACTATAGATTCTAGTTGTGATGAATGTATATGGGCAATTCTCTGATGTCGCATGCAACATTTGTACGCTTTCAAACAAAAAAAAAAAACATGTTCCAAGACTTTATTTTAATTTAACAAAATTCGAATCTTTAAGCTCTTGGTAAGCTCTATAATTTTTGTTAAGATCGATTTTGGGAAATTTTTCGTTTTCGAGAAATTTATTAAAATGTATCGAATTCGCACACGACAAAAACAGAAGTCAGTTTTTTAAAAACCCGTTCAAGCACTGATTTCAGCAAAACCTGATGTAAGAATTGAGTGAAATTAATTTTAATGTATTATGCATAATGTTGTCTTAATTATATTTTTAGTTTGACCTTAAAATACTAAGTAGCTTTTTTTTAATTTAATTTTTATCGATATCGCACGCGACACTTTGTTCCATCATACTTTGCATGTTGTTTTTTAATATTTAAGCAAATTAGAAGATCATATATATCAAATTGATTAAAAATTGCATTTACGCTAAAATGCATGCGAATATTTCGAAATCGTTTTTAGAATACGTTAAAGGCTTGAAAATTTAATCTATTGGAACACTTTCTAAAGTTACTATGTTGACACATCTATATGTATATACTTGCGTCTGATCAGCGGTCTCTATACAAGAAATGCAACCTACTTCATGGATTTAACCTTGGCACACGAAATGCTAGGCGCGTTAGCACCTCAGTTGATGGAGCTTGGGGTTTGGGTTAGGGGGGAGAAATGTGAGACAACGTCGTCGTTAATAGTCCTTTATTCACTGTACAAAAGCAGAAATGAGTGAAAACAAAAGTTGGCTTTCGATTTTATGTCAACATTTTTCTAACTTACCCAGTTATCTTATTCAAGTATCAAAATACTTTCTTATTTAAATAATGTGCTAAATAACTGGTTAGGAATTTGCAAAATCAAAAATACTTCCAAAATGGCTGCGTTCAGCAAAACAACTGGATCACTGATCGCTGATGGATTTCTATCGATAGTTCTGCTGTACGGGTTAAAGATGATCACAGATCATGATGCAAGATTTCTATCTTTTTTTTGCTGATCATGATGGAAGATTTCTTCCATCAAATAATAGCGTAAAATTAGTACGCTACCTTTTCGCTATACTGATGTATTATATTGATAGTTTAAGTATCGAGAAGAAGTAGTACTACTGGGACTATTCAATGAATATTTTAGAGGGTCGAGAGCTGCTTTTTAGGTATACGTACAGTTGACCATTTCAATATCCTTATGAACGAAATAAAATTATTGTTGGGCCGAAGGCGGATGAAAATAATAGTTTCCCAGCCGATTATTTTTAAAACGGAGAAATGTATTATGAGCATTCAGCAGAACACACTTGATTATTGATTACTGATCCATCTTTTATCAATGATTATGTTGTTCTCCTATACGCAGCCAATGAATTAGCTTTAGCAAGACTCGCACAGTCGAACTGTTCGCAGTTAAGTTTGTGTTTGACGTTTCGCTCTAAAAAACTAAAAAAGATTTTATCTAGAAGCAGTACATTTTTTCGAAGTACATTTTTTCGATTTTATAATATACACATATAATAATAACTAGCACTGTGGTAATGGATAACTGGACAGAATTCTAGAAATAAGTCATGTTAAGTGCTGGTCAATGAACTTAACACCAGCGATATTCGTCCTGTAAGATATAACTTTACTTTTTACTTTAGACGGAGCAACCGGGCAGGCGATGGAGTCAACTACGGACTAGGCTAGGCAGTCACACCCAAATGTGGCTCACTGGTATGGTATACATAATCGATGAAAATGGGTCGGTCTTTGAAGTTATTTTTGTATGCTTATATTTATATTAACGTGTTTCCAACCCCACACCCCGAAAAATGGGCTACGACCTTAGAAACACAAATTTTGCAAAAAAAAAAAAGAGAGAAAAAAAATGTGGCAAACGAACGCCTGCCCACCACTACAGTGGCACATTGCATAGCACACTCACGATAAAGTAAAATTTTATTGCCAAAGGCAGGAGAGTGTGGAAAACTGTTTCCTAGGGCTTCTTCGAATCGACACTTTCTTGCCCATTTTAGCTGAAATTAGCAAATGAAATGTAGCTCTTACTTGCTCAAACATTGTACGCGACATGCAACAACCACACTAACGTACCGTGTACGCGTACACTCGCACACACCCTATGGCGGCGCGGGCAGCAAACACTATGCGTCATTTGCCACTTCCGGCAGCCGAAGGAGTATGTGTCGCGTTTCGGCTTGTTGTAGATACTGGCCTACCTACGACATGGGCATTGCAACGCAACCAGGAAGCTGCAATGTGCTGCGATTTGCTTTTTATGGCAGCTTTTGCGCATGTCAACTACTACCGCCAACGAGAGCTTTCCGATAATAGGGTTATGGCACCTCTGCAGGCTTCAGGGGATGGACAATTGACACACCCTGTCTAACACGTCTCTACAACCATTGCCGACGCACAGTGTAGGTGTAAACAAAACAGAAGCGGCAGCAACAGGCAGGTGACAGGAGAGTGTCTGGCGTTCGGTCCAACTTTAGCCAAGACGAAAGCGATGAAAGATGTGAGGAGCAACCCGACGGTTAATTAATGAGGCTTGGTTAGTCGGATGAACAAAGCCTTGCCTGTATTCAGGTCACTAGGATGTTGTCCAGAGGTGGAAAAAAACAATACTCCACATACTGCTGTGCAAGGATATACAGTTTGGATGGGTCAAATGCCTTCCTATTCCTATCGCCATAAAAAGCCGCTATTTGCCCGTAGATAAGGCGAGTCACTCTAGATTCGAGAAAATTTGGCCCTAAAATCTGGAAAGAAACTTTCTCAAACCTTGTTTTTATGGCGATTTTTATTTTAAAATGATGAAAGAAGCTTTTTAAAATCTAGGGCAATTTTTTTTAAATCTAGAAATATGCTCTTATATTTTAAGGGCAATTTGCAAAAACATCGATGTTACTATCGATTGTTGCGATGTTTTTTAAAACGGCGATTGTATTCTTCCCAACATCGATGTTTTTCCATCTCTTTTGGAGGGCCAACTTATGAGTATTTTTTATATTAATTGGTGGAATATTTATGACTGAAAATCATCAACCATTAAAAAGAGCATTTTTAAATTTAAGACTAATTTTTCATGAACTACGATAAAAACAAGAAAGTAAGCTAACTTCGGCACGCCAAAGTTTGTATACCCTTGCAAAATCGAATTATATCAATTTAACATATTCCTACCTAATATAATATGAGTTACTTCATATTCATTTTATTTTTACAGTTTTAAATTTTTACATGTAAAGAAAAATGTAATTTTCCTCCAGATTTACCGATCGTTTGTAAGGCAGCTATATGATATAGTCGTCCGATTTTTATGAAATTAAAAACAAACTTCTGAAATAACATAGAGTGCTTGTATCCCAAAGTAGAAGAAATTATGTTGAAGACTGACAGTTATATTTTTTCTAAAAATTTCTCGACCGCTCCTATGGCAGCTTTATGATAGTCAGAATTTATTAAAAATTAAATTGGAAATTCTGAAATAATATATAAAGCTCATAACCGAGAGTTAATCAAGATATGGTTATGAAAACAACAACCACGGCCAAAAAATTGAAAGTTCTCTACAATTTTTTTTTTGTCAATAGATCAAATTTTAAAACCTTTAACGTATTCTAAAAAAGATTTCGAAATATTCCATGCATTTTAGCGTAAATTTTGATTGAAAAGATAAAAAAGAGCTTATTTTGTTTTAATAAAAACACCTAAAACAAGGCCATAATGCTTTAACTTTAGTCTCCTAACATCACAAGAAGAACGCAAAAAGTTAAAATAAAACGGATATATATGATCTTCTAATTTACTTAAATATTAAAAAACAACATGCAAAGTATGATGGAACAAAGTGTCGCCTGCGATATCGATAAAAATTAAATTAAAAACAAAACTACTTAGTATTTTAAGGTCAAACTAAAAATATAATTAAGACAACATTATGCATAATACATTAAAATTAATTTCACTCAATTCTTACATCAGGTTTTGCTGAAATCAGTGCTTGAACGGGTTTTTAAAAAACTGACTTCTGTTTTTGTCGTGTGCGAATTCGATACATTTTAATAAATTTCTCGAAAACGAAAAATTTTCCAAAATCGATCTTAGCACCAATTATAGAGCTTACAAAGAGCTACAAGTTAAAAATTTTGTGAAATTAAAATAAAGTCTTGGAACATGTTTTTTTTTTCAGTTTGAATACGTACAAATGTCGCATGCGACATCAGAGGATTGCCCATATGTTAAAAAACAGTGGATATACATTTTTTTCGACAAATTTACGGATCGTTCCGGCTCGTTCCGACTTTTATACGAGTAAGATTATATATGAGACTATCTGCTAAGTTTCAAGAAGATAGCCTTAAAGTTAATGGACTAGTTTGGGTACAAACGGATAGACAGACAGACGAACAGACAGGCGGACAGACAGGCGGACAGACGGACATGAATGCCAACTTCACTGCGTTTCAAACTTCTGACTTAAATTATAATACCCTGAAAGGGTATAACAATTATTACATTTAAAAAATCCTTTATCAAGATTTAATCAATAGTCCAATTGTTGATGAATTTGTGATGAATGGTTGATTTATTTTTGGCATATGTATGTATAGGTTGCTGAATTTTCGGTCTAACATTTTGATGGAAAGATAATGAATTGTTGTTAGTGAATAAAACACTGACATGTGTATTGATGAGTTACTGATAAATGGTACTGCAGGGTCACTACCGGAAAACTTGCTAGCAAACCTTTGTAGTAGCACATACATATTTAAGACTTGACCGGCAACCGTCACTTCATGCGATGGATGTTACAACCAGTTGGGAATTATAAGCAGACGTGTGCAAGATTTTTCGTCATAAATTTTAGGGCGAATTCGCCATAATTTTACGAAAAATGTACCAGCAAAATAAGGGCACTTCGCTCGTAATTTAAGAAAGAACCTAAACGAAGCAAATCAAGAAAACTTTCCCTAAATTTGAGGAAATTAGAATAGTTTACCATATACAATATTATTTAGGGTGGCTTCATGGAAACCTTTTCTTAATTTTAGAACAATTTTCACAGTTTTAGGGTGAATATTATTTTCCTTGTATCTACACCGATAAAAAATCTTCTTTTAAAATGTTGTACATTCTTAAATTAAAATCTTAATATAAGACCGCAAATCCTAATATAAAACTGCACTTTAACACAAAAAAGGTAAAAAAGAAAAAAAAAAAACCCCTAATGCTTGCGCTACTTTCGTAGCCAAAAGTCATGAAAAATTACCAAAAGTCTTGAGCAGCTCCAAATCCTCTAGCACCCAAACAACTAGGCCCAGAAAGATCTGCGTCTTAAAGAAGATGGTCCAGTATTCCTTGCAGAACGAGTGGCGCCTAACAGGCTGTAGAACAAAGTTGTGTACATTGACTGCGAGGAGTATTTGTTTGCCATACTGGCTTTTCCGTAATTCAATCTATATTTTTAGCGACCTAGGAGTTGACTAAAAATATCGGTTCTCATACAAACAGCATATATAAAGTATCATATAGTATATATGCTGTTTGTATGAGAACCGATATTTTCAGTTGCCGAAATTCTCAGTAATTCAGTCATTTAGTCGTATAGGGAATCCCCTACGTGTATAGTTAATATCAGTAAAATTTTAAAGTTGAGTACTGCAATTGAGTAAAGTCGATATAATGTATTTACGCATCGGACTGGGAAGAACAAAACGCACGCATCTCGAACAGTTGAGTATTTCTGTCTATGAATGAATGGTTGAAAATTTGAGTTTTGCAATAAATTATTAGGCGAATTGAAGTGAAGAAAAGTTTAATTAACAATGCCGCGACAAAGACGATCGAATCTTTCCCTACAAACTGCAAATTAAAGACTGACAAAGAACAAGAAATTGCGGGACCTAGTGCTGCTCAACAACAGCTCGGTTTGCAAAGCAGAATTGTCGAGAGATCAACAGATTATTGGAACTACGCATTCATTTAAATCCAAAGATGAAGCCACCAACTAATCCTAAGTTATAAACTTCTTGGATGTTCATAGCTTACCACAGCACAACTTACGCCCAAAGATAGGCATACTACAAAACATAAACCGACCAAGACTATGCAACGGTACGCGTTTTGTTGTTAAAAAATTTGTGTAATTTACCCGACGATACTTTAAGAGAAATACAATGGTGAAGAAGTTCTTATTTCGATTCCCGACAATTCTAACCGATATGGCGTTTAAATTTAAAAGACTTTATTTTCCGATCCGCCTTGCATTTGCCGTGACCTCAGCATATCACAAGGCCAATCCTTAAAAGTTTGTGGACTGTCTAGACTCTAGAACATCCATGATTTTCCCATGGACACTTATATGTGTAATGTTCAGGGGTCGAAAGACATGTATTACCAGATTCTAAAGTTAAGAACAACCTATATACTTAAATAGGGAAATAAATATGAACCATTAATGTAGGTTCTATAGTAGTTCCAAGCGGTCAAATTAATGTTGAAGAGAATAGAGATTAAAAGAAGAGAGAGTCTGTCCTACGAGTGATCCCGAATATAACAGACACGATTACTCTGCTACAGCTTCTTAATATATATATTTTTTATTTCGAACAAAGTTCAAAGCTTTAAATTGGGATAAGACAGCGTTCGGCGTGGCTTTTAGTATATAATAAATGAACACCTTTAACAATTACTTGATTCCTAAGACAAAACAAATGTACACATATGTATACATATATATATATATTTTTCAAGTACCTCGAGCTCCCTCCTACAGTGATTTATTATCTAGTAGAAGTTCTCTACAACACCATGAATTAGCTTGTGTTGATAGACGACACCAAGCATCGTTCTACGGTTGAGTAGGAAGATAGATTAATTGATATAAGTCTAATAGAGTAAGATGGTAGCCTCACGTCGTCATCACAGGTTAAGCCACGTACGGCGTAAAGAAGAAAGTTTTTTTTCAAACAGGATTAATGCACTTAATATGAATTCGAATCGGAAGAAGAATACCATCCAGAATAGCA